>OZ053305.1:35621276-35847077 GCA_964056655.1 Arabis hirsuta
CATTTTATCTGGCTTTTTTTACTATCCGAAATTTCTTCGCGTAGTTAAGATCATTTAATCCAATCTTGTTAAGTATGATTTTTTTTTTTAATTTTTTTCTTAGGAGAAATTGAGATTAAAGTCCTTACTCCTTACAAACATTCGAGTTACAAACAATAATAGGAAAAATTAAGTTTTTTCGAAAATCTAATCCATCATAAATTTTTTTCCGAAAATACTAGTTAAGAGAGAGGCAAAACTTACCCATCTGATGGAAAAGCACGCATTTCAAGTTTTTCAACTCTGTCTCTTAGAGTGTTAACCGTTTTTTCAGACCCATGAACCCTGATCAGATCCAGAAAAAACTAAATGAATCATCTATGTGATTTAATCTATTTATTTGTATGATCAGAAGTTGTATAAGAAACTATTCGATAAGTAGCCAAAACTCAAAAACAAAAGAGCGTGCTAAGAAACTACCATTGGTTGGTGGATTTTGTGATCCCAGATCATCTGGTCAGAGAACCGATGCCTGTGTCCTTTTTCTGTCTTGAGATATAGTCCCTCCGTGTAGTGTTCGGGTTCCCCCTTCAAATGAGATAAAGAATCGTGGAATCGATACAAACGATGGAGATCTAGAGGAGTGAGGAAACATTTGGTTGATATTCTGATCAGACTCATGAACCCTGATCAGATCCAGAAAGAACTAAATGAATCATCTATGCGATTTAATCTATTTATTTGCATGATGAATCTGACTCATTTGACTCATTTGTATGAAAAATTTAACTTTTGAGATTTAATCTATTTATTTGTATAAATTAATTAAATCTTGTGATTATATTATAAAGATAGATTTTTTCGTATATGATATAGTTTGAATTTTGAATAACGTAAACAATTTTTTATTTTGTCGTTTATGAATTAAGTTCGCATATGATTGATTGTATAAAACATTAGTAATTTAAAATATTATATTTTATAAAAAAATACGTGAATGTATCAAATGGTATGTGATTGTTTCATATGAGATGTGATTTTCTGCGCATTTGGTGTACATTTGTGTAAGCCAAAGTCAGTAACTTAGTTTAGTAATTAGTTAATTTTTTAATATTGATTATATGATTTTGTTTCAAACATGCCATAGAATTAACTAAACTAATATTTCGATGCTATTTAATCAAAATTATTAAGAAAACTTTGAGACCTTGTTGGACCGGATTCAAACTTTTCCTTTGGAGTCATGGTATCACTTTGTGTGCAACGTCTCATTTGCAGTTGACGATTATAAGTTTCAATCCATTTTGTCTGGTTTTTTTTTTACTATCTTAAATTTCTCTACGTAGTTAAGATCATTTAATCCAATTTTGTTAAGTATATTTTTTTTTTTAATTTTTTCTTAGGAGAAATTGAGATTAAACTCCTTACTCCTTACAAACATTCGAGTTACAAACAATAATAGGAAAAATTAAGTTTTCTCGAAAATCTAGTCCATCATAATTTTTTTTCCGAAAATACTAGTTAAGAGAAAGGCAAAACTTACTCATATGATGGAAAATCACGCGTTTCAAGCTTTTCAACTCTGTCTCTTAGAGTGTTTCAAGGTCTTACATTGTTCATTTTCTTTTTGTAGGGTCAGAAACAAATTATTATGAAGCTAGTTTCTGATGCTTCAAACACATCTTTAAACTGAATCCGGATAAAAGGAGAAACATGATTTCTTTCGAGCTTCTTGTTGCAACAAACAAAAAAACACGATAGCGGACGCAACAAAAGCTGCATATCTGACATTCATCATGGAGATAGGGTAGAGCAACAGATGCATGCTTGTCTTATGCTTTAGAGTCAGTTATTGTCTTCATATTCTCGATCTTACGGCCAATAAAAAAGAATTGTTAAGTATGATGTTTTATGCACTCTTGTAATTGATCGTTCTTATTTGTTTTCATCTAGGGTTTTTACTTAATCGTTCTTATTTGTTTTCATCTAGGGTTTTTACTTAAGTAAAATTAAGACTATAATTTTAGCTTCATGAATATGTCTGTGGAGGGTAGATTCTCCCCAATTAATATTTAAGTAATGTTTATAGGGTTTGCAAAGCTGTGCGATAAGCCACCAGACGACAAGATCTCAAGAGAGTTTTATTAGCTGTTTAGAAAGCTATTACAAGAGTTGTTTTCTGTAGAATGTTTTCGATCCCCTTTTTGGGTGAGTACAATGAGCTATATATAGAGGAATATCTAAAGTGGGCCAACTAATAAAATGGGCTTGGCCCATTAAACAATAACTCTAATTTAGGCACATTATTTCATTAAACCCATTTTGCTTATGGGCTTAATGTTATTTTGGGCCTAGATTCAGACTGAGCCTTTGTAAACTTGTTGTGAATTCGTCAAGACATTGCGGAGTTGAACTCGTCTCTATATCGATCTCACAGGGGTGAAATCTGACCCCAACAGTTAGCCCCCCAGCTTGGTAGCATCGAGTTAAGATGATGCCAAGGTAAAAGTTTCTGGAGTCTGAGATCGATATATTGGACTGCGAAGTTGCCAGGCGTGGACGTCTTGTCATCGAACTCGGGAAGTTCTTGTTATTCCGCGTCGAGTTGATGTCTGCGTGTTTTCCTAGGCTTGTTTTCCTTTTATTGTCTTAGGAGACTGAAGAGGTTGATGGTCTTGTTGCGTTAGTGGGCTTTGAGGCCTGGTGGAAAATTTCAGAAATTTTTCCAAAAACAATGTGATTTTAGGAAATTCCCCAAGTATAAATAAGCCTGCTCCCTAGAGTTATTTTCCACCAATTCACTTTTTCCTTAAGCAAAAGGTAAAAAATCTTCTCTCCCTTCTATCTCTTTATTTTATTATTATTTTTTGTAGGGTTTTCGTTTTTTTTTTTTCCTTCTCTCTTCGATCCGCCGCCACTCGTCGCCGTCGCCGGCTCGCCTCTCCTCCGTCACATCTTGATCTCTGGCAAGGCCTGTTCACGTCGGGACGAGGCTTGCAGACGAGGTGGCGGCGAGACTCAACCACCGTCGACGAGGCCCTACCACGCGGCAACGAGATTTTACCACGCGGCATCGTCGAGATCCACCGCGGCGAGCTTCGGCAGGGCAGCGTCGCGAGGAGGGAGAGAGACCAGCCGCGTGTAACCGCCGGTTCGAGATAAGCCGGCGACGAGATCTGTCGTTCGAAGAGACCTCATGAGTTGACTCAGTGAGTTGACTCGTCCGAGTTGACTCACTGAGTTGACTCGTTTTTTTTTTTTTTTTTTTTTTTGCGACTCCAGTGGTTCAAGGACTTGGCAGTAAGGCTGACTCTGCGGAGCGAAATTGATTTAGATCGTTGATCTTTGGTACAGCGGAGAGGTGAATTTAGGAGGATGGTTTCTGATTCCACGGACTCGCAGCTTGATGGTTCGAGCGACTTAGATGATTCTGGAGATATGGTCGCTGATCCCTTCCTTCTCGGAAGGAGAATGGTTCTTTCGCCAGCATCCGACACTGGTATTCTGTCGAGACTGGTCTAATCTGACGCTCTAGTCGCAGTTGATGAGGTTACCGATGAGATTGCTTTACGTCCGGCTGCCAAGAAGCTGAGAGCAAAACATCGAGAAAACAGTTCGCCTGGATCCACCATGTCAACTTCGAAATCCTTGGATTCCCTCAACGCTCGCTTTGGTTTTCCCGACGGAGTCGAGCTAGTCGTTCCTTGCTCAGATGCACGGGCCGATCATCCTCCAGAGGGCTACTTCACTCTGTATGAAGCATACTTTCATGCGTGCTTCCTGTGGTTCCCGATCCCTGGCGCTATTCTTGACTTCCTATGGAGAACCAACCTTGCTGTTGCTCAGATCACACCTAGCGGGATGCGCCACTTGGTCGGGATTGTGGTACGCAGCTACGAGTGTGCCTACGAAGTCAGAGTTGACCATCTGTTGAGTTTTCTGGAGGTTAGAAAAACTAGCTCCTGGGGCAAACTCCTTTATTTCCTTAAGGGCAAACCGGATCTCCAAGTCGTCGGGGATTTTCCCAACATAGATCGGTTTTCGTACAAAAAGTTTTTCTTTGTGAAAATCAATGAAGCATCTGTTGGTTACGCTCATCTGGACATGCTTCAAAAGAGATGGGGGATTCGCGGTAGCAGACCCTGCCGCGCTTTTTTGTTTAGCTTACCATTCCTTGATAGTTTTTGAAGTCGCCGTCTCTTTGTTTGCCTATATGCGGAGGTTCGCGATTCTAACCATTTTCTCTTGTTGTTATTTTTGCAGTTCTGAGTCGCATTGAGAGGTTGCCGAGTGACTTATTCGTTCTTCGCGATATACTTGCTGCTGAGAAGTGTAGTTGGAAGGAAGACTTTTCTATACGTAGAGTCAGAGAAATTCTTGCTCGTCGCTTCGGAGTTACTTCGCATTTTTCCTTGCCAGAGATGCCGGACAACGTGAGGAAACCCTCTGCTCGTGAGAGGAGGGCTGCTGAGGCCAGAAGAGGATACAACGCGAGAGTGTCAGTTCCAAGAGCAGGCATTAGTGGGACCCTTGCACCCAGGCAGCGTCGCCCAGCGTTGGAGCGAAATGATGTCATCATTGCTGATCGTCGATCTGAACCTTCGCATAGGCGTCATGATGATGTGTAGGGAAGGGATGATGATGCTGGGGCAAGTCGTAAGCGCTCCCGAGAAGATAAGGGCGGTGAAGACCCAAGTAGATCAAGGCGCGCATCGACTCCTCGACGTGATCGCGTGGCGATGGACTCATCCTTTCCTCCCGGTTCAAAAAGATCTTTTAGCAATGCTGAGCTGGCGGCGTCGCATCTGTCCAAGATCGTCTTCCCTGGCACTGAGTTTCCCCCTCCAGAACAAATGTCAAAGAAGGGTTCTTACTCAAGCATGGCCTTAGACTGTATGACGGTAAGACTTCGCGGCTACTCTTGTGGGATAACGATTTCTTTTTTCTTTCTTTTTGATTTGCTAACTTGTTTTGCGTGATTTGTTTCCCTGTTTGGCAGTTCCTTTCTTCACTTAATAAGGTCGCGATTGACTACGAGGTGACTGCTCGCTCACTGACTCGTCAGCTTGCTAATGTTCAGAAGGCTTGTGACGATCACAAGAAGCAGAAAAGGGACGCGGAGGATCGTGTTGTTACCCTCGAAGCTGCTATGAAGGAAATCGAGGATAAGCGTCGCGAGATGGATGGAACGTTTACAGAGTCTGAATCCGAGAGGAAGCGTCTTCAGAAAGAAGTCTCTGACCTTACCACCCGCTTAGATGTTGCTGCCAAACTTCAAGATGCGGCTGTGCAACAAGCTGTTGATGAAGCGAAGCGCGAACTGGCGGCGAAGTATGAGGCGAGGATCGTCCGTGCTACAGAGAAGATTAGAGCGGTCAATGGGCAACCAAGGATTGACATAATTGATCTTGCTGAGGTCCAAAGTAACATTGAGCTCGTAAAGTTGCTTCAGAGTGACAAGGCGCCTGATCTCGGCGAAGAGCTCGTGGAGCTTGAGAAGCAGGCGGTAGACCTATCACTTGCAGACGAGGTGTTTGCTAATTATATGCGCGAACTTGAAGGGATTCTTAAGGATTCGCCGGTTATCGCGACTGATGATCGAGTTGAGGAGTTGGATGCTGATGCCGTTGAAGAGGAGGCTGACTTGGATTCGAGTTCCTCTAGTTTGTCGAACGATGATGATTTGTCAAACTCTGTGACAGCGATTCCTTCTGAGCAGACCATCGAGGTTGTTGACGATGTTGTCGAAACCGCGACTTAGTTATGTTTTTCTTTTCTTTTTTTTTTGTTTCAACACTTTGTTGTACTTTTGATTTTAGACTTAATATTTGATTCAGCTTGGAGGGCGTTAATCCTTTTGTTCACTGTCATTTTTGTTTTGTATGCTGTCATTGAATTGTTCGTTTGCAAAGTTCAACTGTATTAGAGTCGGGACCAGCGATAAGTTTACTGGGTTTTCTGATGATCATTTTGGTTTACAGACGAGTCTGCATCGACACGCCCGCTCCGACAATGATCACGTTATTGCGTAATGATCAACGATTAAGTTGTTGGGTTTATGAGATGAACATTCTGGTTTATGGATATGTTCCCGTGAACAAGTCTGCTCCAGCAATGAACACTGAATTTAGACCAGCGATTTACTGTGTGCTGGGTTTCTGAGTTGAACATTCTGGTTTACGGATATGTTCCCGTGAACAAGTCCGCTCCAGCAATGAACACTGAATTTAGACCAGCGATTTACTGTGTGCTGGGTTTCTGAGTTGAACATTCTGGTTTACGGATATGTTCCCGTGAACAAGTCCGCTCCAGCAATGAACACCGAATTTATATAGCGCGCTTTATCCACTGGGGATGTAGAGAGTTCGTCACTGTGGCCAACAGCAGCGAGTTAACAAGGAGAAGAAGTCCGTTCTGGAGGAGACTTTGAGTGAATATGCAAGTAAAAACTTGGCTTTTGATAATTGATTTTTGATAAGTTTGCAAGTGAACACTTGGCTTTTGATAAGTTTACAAGTAAACACTTGGCTTTTGATAAGTTTGCAAGTAAGCACTTGGCTTTTGATAAGTTTGCAAGTAAACACTTGGCTTTTGATTTATTCAATACGGCAAACCGTGTACAAAGAGGGAAGTATGTGAGTATACGTACCCATCCCCCCCTTTTTTAAGGAGGGGGGCAGTTGTACCCATCCGAAAATGGGTTGCCTACGTACTCTTTGCAGGGATCAAGCCGCCCCGTAGTTCAAGTGAAGTAATCTAATGATAGTACTTCTTTAGGTGGATCGCGTTCCACGACCGTGGTATTGGAACGTCGGTCATGCTGGCGAGCCCATATACGCCTGGTTTGATGACTTTGGTTATTTTGTAAGGTCCTTCCCAGTTTGCTCCGAGCTTTCCGGCGTTTCGTGCGGCTGTGTTTTGGAAGACTTTCCGGAGGACTAAGTCGCCTTCGTGAAATGGGCGCGGCCGAACGTTTTTGTTGTAGTACCTTGCTGCGGCGTTCTGATAGTTCTGGATTCGGATCAATGCTTCATCTCTTCGTTCGTCAATCAGGTCTTGATTATCAGCCAACATCAAGTGATTAAGCCCTTCTTGTAAAGGAAGGAGCCGGCGGCGAACACCTGGAAAGTGTATTTCTGGTGGAATCACGCACTCCGTCCCGTAAATGAGAGCAAATGGATTTTCTCCCGTGGCCCGCCGCGGAGTTGTTCGGTGAGACCATAGGACTCCTTCCAACTCATCTGCCCATCGTCCTTTCTTTGCATCAAGTCGCTTCTTCAATCCGTCAACGATTGACTTGTTGATTGCTTCGGCCTGACCGTTCCCTTGTGGGTACCTTGGTGTAGACTTACTGAGACGGATTTTCCATTTCTCGCAGAATCCCTCGAATCTGGCAGAAATGAATTGAGAACCATTATCTGTAACAATCTCGTAGGGAACTCCATGGCGGCATATTATATACCTCCATACAAAACCTTCGACTTGGGCATCTTTTATGCCGGCGTACGATCCTGCTTCGACCCATTTTGAAAAGTAGTCCGTCAAGACTAGCAGGAATTTCTTCTGTTTGGAGGGGTGCATCGGTCCGACAATATCCATAGACCATCGTATAAATCGGTATGGTGACGTGATGGATGAAAGTACTTCGGCGGGCTGATGGATGATTGGAGCATGGCGTTGACATTTTTCGCACTTGGCTGAAAATTTTTCGCAATCTTTGATCATAGTCGGCCAATAGTAGCCATGCCGTTTGATTTTTACAGCTAATGCTCTTCCGCCAGAATGATTGCCACACGATCCACCGTGGACCTCTTCCATTATGCTTCGAGATTCTTTTCCTTCAACACAATTCAACAAGGGGCCCGAAAAGCTCCATTTGAAGATGTTTCCGTCGAGTAATACGTAACGAGCAGCTTGGGCTTTCAGTTTGCGGGCCGCCCATTTATCTTTAGGAACGATGCCGTCGACGATATACTCCCGGATGCGTCCGAGCCACCCTGTGTCGCAGCCGTATTCCGTTGCATGTGTATTTTCTGTGACCGGGTTGGGGAAGCGGTTCCTTTTGCTAAGGATGTTGGGCTCGCCTCTGAAGGTAGGCATAGTGCCCAAAAGCGGTTCGTCATCCATTGGCTCGTCTTCTTGGATGGGCGCATTGCTGGGTAATCGCTCGCTGTGTAACGATGATCCATTAGTTCGAGAGGGCTCGCAATCGATACTCATCATCTCTGGTTCGCCCGAATCTATGTCTTTAGTTGAACAACCTGTTGTAGTACCGCCGTTTTCCACCGCGGTGGGAATTTGTTTGCAAGTTGCTCCTTCGGCGGGCTGGTCGATGTCTTCCATCTCGATGTCTGACCCCTCGCAGTGCATGTCGCTCTTATCGGCTAGGGCTTTCTTAGCTTGTGAGCGTGTCACGATGTTCGCCATTCCTGGTGGGTTTATGCTTGGGTGTTCAATGTGTTCGACCGGGACGATCCGTCTCAGCTCTGAACTAGATGTTGACGCCAGCACTGCCAATGCATCTGCCGATGTGTTCTCGCTGCGGGGTATTCTCGTCAAGCTGAATTCATTAAATTGGGCTGCCAAATCCTTTACTATTTGTAAATATGCTTCCATCCGCCCGTCTTTTGCGATATACTCTCCGGTGAACTAATTGACGACGAGCTGCGAGTCGCAAAACGCTTGGAGGTGGTTGACTTTTAGTCCTTTGGCAAGCCGCATTCATGCTATCAGAGCTTCATACTCTGCTTCATTATTGGAAGCTCGAAAACCCAGTCGAAAAGATTGCTCAAGTATTTCTTCAGTGGGAGATGTCAGGCGTATCCCCACTCCAGCTCCACTCTTAGATGATGACCCGTCGACGTAGAGTTTCCAGACCGAAGTTAGTTCCTCCTTGCCAAGATTATCCTCTGGTAATTCGATCAGGAAATCCGCCAGAATTTGAGACTTGATGCTAGTTCGGGCTCTGTATTCGATATCATACTCACTAAGTTCAATTGCCCATTTTGCAATTCGTCCTGACTGGCTTGGACTATGTAGAATGGATCGAAGCGGAAACGTGCTGAGGACTACTATCGAATGGGACTGGAAATACTGTCTTAGCTTCCGTGCCGACATTAGGATGGATAAGGCTAACTTTTCTATCTGAGGATATCTCGTCTCGGCGTCGGTGAGGCTTTTGCTAACATAGAAGATAGGTTTTTGCTCGCCTTGCTCTTCCCTAACGAGGACTCCGCTGACCGCTGTTTCGGATACAGCAGTGTATAGAAAAAGCGGCTCTCCCTCCACTGGTTTAGCTAGCACTGGTGGGCTTGACAAATACTTCTTGAGCTGTTGAAAAGCCTCTTCGCACTTTGGCGTCCACTCGAAAGGCTTCTTCTTCTTTCCAACTTCTTTTTTTCCTCGCAGAGTGTCATAGAATGGTAGGCACTTGTCGGTTGATCGCGAGATAAACCTGTTAAGTGCGGCAACTCTTCCAGTGAGTCGTTGCACTTCTTGCTCTGTCCTCGGCGATGCCATGTGGATGAGCGCGTCGATCTGTTTTGGATTTGCTTCAATGCCGCGGCGAGTTACCAGATAGCCCAAAAACTCTCCCGATGTAACGCCAAATCTGCATTTAGCCGGATTTAGTTTCATGTTGTGGAAGTTCAGCCTTTCGAAACACTCCTCCAAGTGGGTTATGTGATCCTTCTCCTCCAAGGATTTCACCAGCATGTCGTCGATGTAGACTTCCATTGTCTTGCCGAGTTGATTGGCAAACATCTTGTTTACTAGGCGTTGGTAAGTTGCGCCGGCGTTTTTAAGGCCGAAAGGCATTACCTTATAGCAATATATCCCTCTGTCTGTGATGAAAGCCGTCTTGTCGCAGTCTTCAGGTTTCATGAAGATTTGATTGTAGCCTGAGAAAGCATCCATGAATGACAACATCTTATTGCCTGTCGTTGCCTCGACGAGCCGGTCTATGTGCGGAAGAGGAAAACTGTCTTTGGGACAAGCTCTGTTTAAGTCGGTAAAATCTACACATACACGCCACTTGCCGTTCTTCTATTTTACTACAACGGGATTCGCCAACCAGTCGGGGTATTTGATTTCCATGATCGAGCCAACTCGTAGCAACTTTTCGACATCGTCATTAACTGCTTTTGCCCTCTCTGAGCCGAGCTTCCTTCTTTTCTGCTTGACTGGTTTAAAAGTTGGATCAACGTTCAACTCGTGGCTTGCTATGCTGATCTCTATTCCGGGCATGTCCTCCGCCGCCCATGCAAAGGTATTCACGTTCTTTTTCAAAAAGTTGACGAGTTGCTCCTTGATTTCTTCTCCTAGGTCAGCCCCGATTTCCACACGTCTTTCGGGGTGCAGCTTGTCGATGCCGACCATAACAACAGGGTCGCAAGTTGGCCTAACTTCTTTCGCGCGCCCCTCCGTGATCTGTTGTTGCTATAAAAGTTTGGAGAGCCCCTTCACCGGCTCTCTGTCCATTTTCATCTTCTTATGCTCCTCTTTTTTGGTATCCTCTGTAACAGGCTTCCTCATTCTGTGCTCCGTCAAGAAACACATGCGTGATTCTTTCTGGCTCCCGAAAATAGTTTTTATACCTTTTGGTGTGGGGAACTTCACGCAGAGATGATATGTCGAGGCGACTGCTCGCATTAAGTTCAACCATGGCGTTCCCAAAAGAGCGTTGTAAATTGCTGGATGGTCTGCCACTTCAAACTCGATAGTCTTGGTCATCCCCCCAGCTCGAACAGGCAGTCGGATTAGTCCTGCAGTCATAGTTGTCTCTCCAGAGAACCCGGTGAGCGGCTTTGGATATGGCTTGATCTCGGACAAATCGACGTTCATTTTTTTTAGAGTGTCTTTGAAGATAATGTCGACAGTACTCCCCGTGTCTATCAGGATTCGAGCTACGTCACAGTCACCGATGATGAGCTCGATCACGAGCGGGTCGTCGTGTGGCCGATCTATCCCCGCAGTCTCAGATTCTTCAAAGGAGATCACGTCATTAGGAAATTTTGAAGGGGTCTGAAGATTAATGCTGACCTCGGCGCGCCGCTGAAATGCTTTTATAGATGAGACGGTGTCCACACAGTAGTGCGACCCGCCCATTATCATGTTGATGCGCCTCCTGGTTTCAGGGGGTGGACTCTCGTTGCCTTGCCTTCCGCGTTTTGGGAGCTCGCCGTTGTCCTTTTCCTTTTGGTCTACTTCGAAATCCTTAAGAGTAAAATCTCCTTTAAGCTGGCCAGCTGCCAGTTTTGCCGCGAGCATGCGACCGAAATTTCTACAGTTGGCAGTGGAATGTCCGTGGATTCGGTGATGATCGCAATAGGCTGTCTCGTCGTGGGATCCTTGTCCTCTAACCCAAGTATTGCTCATCATGCCCCTTCCACGTCCTCTGCCCCTTCCTCTACCGTATCCGGGCGAGTCTACTTGAAAGTTGTGGGCTCCCCGGAATCCTCCTTCATGTTGCACGAATCCGCCAGACTGATTATTCTTCTTGTTGCTTTGTTGGCTCTCATTCTGGGAAGGAGTGCTAGGTTGTTTTATCTTTCCGTGTTTTTCCGCCAATTACTTTATTTCTTCTTCGTTCCTTGCAAACTTAGTTGCTCGGTGGAGGGCGTCCTGGATTGTCGCTGGCTCATTCACCATTATTTCCTTGCGGAAATCTGACTCGTACCAGAGTGCTTTTCTCAGAACCTCAAGGGCCGACGAGTCGTCAATGCCTTTTACCCTTGACAGGATGGTCTTGAACCGCTTGATGAAGTTGCGGAGGGACTCCGCAGGCCCCTGCGTCATTGTCCATAAGTCGGCTCCCAGAGTTCTTCGCTCTATGAATATAGCGTATTGTTTGAGGAAAGCCGCGGACAACTGGCTGAAACTATCAATGGAGTTACTCTCAAGCCCAGCAAACCACTGAAGAGCTGGCCCTTTGAGGTGTTCTACGAACAGATGGCATTGACCAATATCCCTTTCGTCTTCTCTGAAGTTGGCTCGTCCCATTGCTATAGTGAAAGCGGTGATGTGATCCGTTGGATCAGAACTCCCCTCATAGGTTGGCACTTTAATCTTTCCAGGGTCGGACAACCTTGCTTTTGAGATGCGAGCCGTGAAAGGCGTACGTTGTGCTTCTTCAAGCACTCGATCAATCTCCGGTGCTGTGCTGGTCGCTCGATGCATTTGTGAGCGCATTGCCTTTAGATCCATATTAGTTCGGTACATAGAGGCACGGAGCTCGTCTAATTCGTCCTGGTGCATTTGTGGTGCGACTCTGTAGGTTTCGGCGGTTCGGCGTCTTTCGCAGTGGAGACGTTTTTCCTCTTCGGAGGTTCGTTGTGTCTCCCAGCGGAGACGTTCTTCTTCTTCGGCGAGCTCGAAGGCGTACTTCTCGTCTCCTGGGTAATAGGTTTGTCTAACAGTCTTCTGCCCTGGTTCGCTGGGCTCATCAGAGTCGACCTCTTCGATGTCATCCTCAATATCGACCACTGAGGCAGGCTTGTCAGCTAGTGCCGAACCGCTAGGCTGTCTGGGGCCTACTGCCGGTGCCGAGCCGCCAGCTATTGCTTTGCCTTTGTTGATGTCTCGTCCTCCGCTTCTGGGAGTCGGGTCGGCGTTTAGATCGAGCGGACGACGTCGACGGATTCTTTGAGCTTCTGAGGGCGTGGAGAAGTTAAGAGCTGTCGGGGCGATACGGTCCACGACTTGGGGTGTAAATCTCGTCGTTTTTCCGTGGCTTGCCGCGGCTAAGCTATCCATCCGGTTTTTCATTGTATTGTTGAAGTTGTCCTGTTCCCTTGTCTTTCTAAGAATTTCTTCAAACATTCCCTTTATCTGTGTGATCTCCGTGGCGAACTGTGATGGTTTTTCTGCGGGCTTGTCCATTGCGGTGTTGTTTCTTCCGGGGGCGTTCGCATTGGTCTCAGGATCGATGATGACTTTGGGTGCGTTCGCGTTTGTTTCGGAGTCCTTGGTTGCAGATCTGTCCATGGCGAGTTGTTGAGGGTTGCTTTCGCTGTTGTCTCCCTCGAGCGTCATCTCTTCTGATCTCGGCGCGGTGGTCTTTTGAGAGCTTCACAATTTCCCCACAGTCGGCTCCAAATTGTGGAGGGTAGATTCTCCCCAATTAATATTTAAGTAATGTTTATAGGGTTTGCAAAGCTGTGCGATAAGCCACCAGACGACAAAATCTCAAGAGAGTTTTATTAGCTGTTTAGAAAACTGTTACAAAAGTTGTTTTCTATAGAATGTTTTCGATCCCCTTTTTGGGTGAGTACAATGAGCTATATATAGAGGAATATCTAAAGTGGGCCAGCTAATAAAATGAGCTTGGCCCATTAAACAATAACTCTAATTTAGGCCCATTATTTCATTAAACCCATTTTGCTTATGGGCTTAATGTTATTTTGGGCCTAGATTCAGACTGAGCCTTTGTAAACTTGTTGTGAATTTGTCAAGACATTGCGGAGTTGAACTCGTCTCTATATCGATCTCACAGGGGTGAAATCTGACCCCAACAATGTCAATCTCAAATTAGTAAACTGAAGCCTACTAGCCTAATATAAAATTTATATTTGGTGTAATGATTTGGTAAACTGTTAAATTTTCAGCCTATTCATAGCTTTTCAAACAAAGATTTGGAGGTACTATTAAAAGTAGTTTTAGGGAAAAAAATATATAAAATAAATTCCAGAGCTTTTTCTCTAACTAAATCGAACATAGAACACGTAACAATTAACTTGATTATTACATTCTTTACTACATCATTTCTTTGATGTTTTATTGTATGTTTAGAAAAATATATAATTTGTATAACAAAAAGTTCAGGTTGTTAGATATAATAAAACTATAATTATAACAAAAAGTTCAGGTTGTTAGATATAATAAAAATATATAAATTAGATATAATTTAATTTAGTAACACTAGATTTTGTTTATCTTATTTGAAAGCGTCAATGATTAATTTATAATATTTATCATAAGAAAGTTAATAAAAAAATTAAACAATATCTCCAAATTATTAGATATACTAGAATCAGTTAATTAGAATTAAAATCTCTCAAATATTATAGATACTCATATAATCATTCGATTGGATTAAAAATTAGTAATACATAATTTTCACGAATATAGAAACTTTTTTTCAAAAAAAAATATTTTTAAATCATTACCTGACACGTAAGCTTAAAGCCACATATCAGAGACCAGTTGGCTTCCATATAAAACGACACCGTTAAGAAAAAACAATACAATTTCTATTTGATTTTGTTTTAGTGAAATTAAAAAAAAAAAATTGAAATTTACAAAATTCGAGGAAGAGAAGAAAACTTTTGGCCGCACCGCCTGAGATTCTCGGAGAAGACAACAAATTCACAATCCATCACAGAGCTTCCTTCTTCGTTTCTCACTCTCTCCTCAAACCCTAACCCTAATTTCCTTCGATTAGTTCTCATCTCTTCTCTTTGAATTTCCATTACGGTGAGTGAGTGAGTGATTCAGAGATTCTCCGACGTTTATTTTTTTATACAAATGGCGTCGCTGGCTTTGTCTTCTCCTCCCGGCGTTAAGTTTCCGTCGTTCCTAGCGTCGTCTTCTTCCTCTCTGTTCTCTCGTTCCTCGATTTTCGTCGGAATTTCTGAGTCTCGCTCCCGAATCTCCGTTTCCGGTGGTGCGGTGAGCTATTTACATTACGTATACATATAGTCTCTCTTTTATATATATATTTTGGATGATATTGAATATTTCAAGAGTTTCTGATTGATTCTCTGCTTTTGATCTGTGAGATTTCCTTGATTGAATTTGGTTTCACAATACAGAAATGCAATTTGCCTAAGGCATTGAATGTTGGAAACGGGAATGCTCGTGTTCCGATTATCAATGAGACGACAATTCCAAAGTTGTTTGATTCTTCTCGGTTGGAGAAATCTGTCAGTAGAACCAATACAAAGCTTAAGTTGTTCTCTGGTACTGCAAATCCAGCACTTTCTCAGGTAGTTTTTTTAATTAAGTTGGTGAAAATGTCGTGATTAGTTGTTAAATCCCTGGAAATTTTTGTCAAGGAAATTGCTTGGTATATGGGTCTGGAGCTTGGGAAGATTAGCATAAAGAGATTTGCTGATGGAGAGATTTATGTTCAGCTTAAAGAGAGTGTTAGAGGTTGCGATGTCTTCTTGGTGCAGCCTACTTGCACTCCAACTAATGAGAATCTTATGGAGCTATTGATCATGATTGATGCTTGCCGAAGAGCATCAGCTAAGAAAGTAACAGCCGTGATTCCGTATTTTGGTTACGCAAGAGCTGATAGAAAGGTAGTTCTCTCTCATGATCATTTTTGTTTTTGCGTAATGGAAATTCATCTTATCTATCTATTGATGCTTCTAGACACAAGGGCGTGAATCCATTGCTGCTAAACTGGTTGCGAACCTTATAACCGAAGCCGGTGCAGATCGAGTTCTTGCATGTGATCTTCATTCAGGACAGTCCATGGGTTACTTTGACATACCGGTGGACCATGTCTATTGCCAGGTAAACCTCAATCTCAACGTTTTTGATGTGCCTCACCGTTTTTATGACCTTTAAAATCTTACCCAAATCCTATGATTACATTTCAGCCTGTGATTCTTGACTATCTTGCTAGCAAGTCGATTTCCTCGGAGGATTTGGTAGTGGTTTCTCCTGATGTTGGTGGTGTTGCCAGGGCTCGCGCATTTGCCAAGAAATTATCTGATGCACCTCTTGCCATTGTCGATAAAAGGCGTCATGGCCACAATGTTGCTGAGGTAAAATTTGAAACTTTCTAAATATTCAGTTTCTTGCCTTCACACAAGTGTTAGTAATACTCTTCCCCACAGGTCATGAACCTAATCGGTGATGTAAAAGGGAAAGTGGCAGTGATGGTAGATGACATGATTGATACCGCTGGTTAGTAAAACCGCGTGAAGTTCTATTATCCATGAACATGTTATACAGACAAAAAAGCCTTCCAAATTCTGTTCTGTGATTTGCAGACCGAAACAACATTATTAAGAACTGTTTATTTTTCATTTTACAGGGACCATTGTGAAAGGAGCAGCTCTTTTACATGATGAAGGTGCGCGGGAGGTTTACGCTTGCTGCACGCACGCGGTTTTCAGGTAAATCCACTAGCTCGATTTCGCCATCTTTTTGTTTTCGGTTAATTTCTTAATGGTAAATTTCTTGAATGGATATTTAATGTTCCAGTCCGCCTGCGATAGAGCGGTTATCGAGCGGTTTGCTGCAAGAAGTGATAGTGACGAATACTTTACCGGTAGCGGAGAAGAATTACTTCCCGCAGTTAACGATTTTATCGGTGGCTAATCTTCTAGGTGAGACCATTTGGCGTGTTCACGATGATAGCTCCGTTAGTAGCATTTTCCTTTGATGCATGCTTCTTTGGTTTATTTTCGGTTTAATGTTCGGTTTAACTTCTTCACAGTTCTAGTCTTAACAATGTTTTGTTTCTCTTTTCTCACCCAAAAGTTGTCACTTGTCCGACCTTTTTGTCCTTTCTAGCTCATTAGAGTTATCAATATTCAGTAACATAATATTTGAAATTTTCGATTAATAATCACATAATGTTTTAAACATTATTCTCATGATTTTGTATTAGAGTTTCTGTTTGATGATCCTATTTAACTCAAACATACCTTACATACTACTTATGAATTCGCACTAAAATACATTAGTGTAACTGAAATTTAAGTTCAGTATTTCGAGGAAAACAAAAAATGATTATTGAAGTATATTATTATATTTTAGGTTTCTATTAATTTAAAATACTAGAAAATTTGATAAATTATAATTACATTTAGAAAACGATAACCTCTTCAAAAAAAATAATATATATATATATATATATATATATATATATATATATATATATATATATATAATGTAAAACAAAAAGAATAGTAAATTGAAGAAAAATCACACATATATTTGGGAGGTTTTATATGCGGCTTGAGAGAAGCTCTAGGAGGCGGCATAAATTAGGGCTTTACTTGCATATAAATAGTCTTCACATCAAAAGCTTATAAAATAAACAAGTCTTTGTTAATCTCTAGTTTGGCTCTCTAAATATTGGTTTTATGGTTGCATCAAATTTTCTTTTCGATTTCGTTTATTTTTTAAAAATATCAGAAGCTGCTGTGATGAATAAAACCGTGTGCCAGAGATGAATTTTTTTATCGTTGACGGTAAAACACAACCCTCTAAGAAGTTCTGAGCTTTCTTCTACAAATCTTATTGATTTTTGAAATCTGAAAATTTTAGGGTTTTCTCTGTTTGATTGAAAGTTTCTTATATTTTTTTTTTCTTTTACTTATAAATTTGTTGGAAGATCTGGGCATATGATGAATCTCATAACACAAATGGGTAATTTGCGACTGAAATTACATTGATGTTTATTCACCTTGGAGAACTGATGTCCAAATTCTTTTTTTTTTTTTTTTTTTCAAAATAAAGATTTTTGGTTCAAATACTCTTTTAATCCGCATGACGTACATTGAAGGTTAATATGTTGTGTAACCAATTAGCTATCTAACCAATTTATCATTGATCTTGCACAGCTATTATTGCTGCACGTAAGCTACTTTTGGTTACTAATTAGAATAATGAATGGTAAGGTCATTGGTGGTGGTAGTCTGCCAGAAATCCGGGCCAATGGTTCCTTCTCTCGAAACGATTAATGACAACGAGCGATTATAGCAGATCGGATTCTAGATGGTCTATAAGTTTATAGTATGACTTATTTGTTGACGTGATTGTAAATTTTTTTATGTGGTTTTTTAATTATTGTCACACAAACAAGTGGGTGGATGATTTAATTGGAACAAGTGTGTTTCATAAGACTGAATCGAGATAAAACCGAGTGGAAAGAGAGATAAGACCAAATCTTCATACCAAACTTTGTCACACTCCGACTCTGAGTAGCTTACTATTCGTTTGCGGTTTTATATTATCGAATAGGAATGTAAAATAGAGTGAAAGTGGGAACAATTTGCATCCCAAAGTTTAATAAGACATGAAACAAGTGAATCACAAGAACCATAGGACTGAATCAGAGTGGTAACAACGAAGATGAATATGTCATGATGCAAAAGACTACACAGACATAACACATAAAGAGTTTTGACACCGTCTCACTAGGTTGATTAGAGATCCCCAATGCCAAAGTCTATCATCAAACCCAGAAACAAATACCACTAATTTTTTTGTTTACTCAACACTCTTGATTGGTACACAGAAACAAAACAAAAAACACAGGACAAGAGAATCGACCTGAACATTTTAAGACTTTTAGAAATGGACTCACATGATGGTGCATCGGCCTTTTTCTTCATTTGGTTGCGTTGGCATTTGCTGGAACCGGTGCGACTCTGAGGGATTGTATGTGAACTCAGATGTGTCAAGCCCATACTGTTTCAAAAAAATAAAAATCCGTCAGTGAATCTCGGTATCGCTTTCTCTTATTAATGATTTTCTTTTTCTTTATTTCCGCATCTTTCAAATGTTCTAATCATAGTACCTTTTCCCTCATACGTGCACTCCAAGGGTCACTGCGGCTCGGGCGTTGGTCCAAAGTAGGAGCGACTGGGACACCGGTGACAGCCGCGGGCTGGCGGTTGATGAATGGCTGCCTGATTTGTTGTCTTGGAGCAATAAACTCATCATCACTGTCATACTCCGGTGGTGAATTAGCTGACCTAACCACAAGGGCAAGCAAGAAAAGCAAAGCCTGCGAGTAAACAAGGCTATATTAAGTGTTTTTTCAGGTGACGTGTTTCTAATATAAACATTATACAATAGTCTACAAGTATTTTCCCTGAGATATTTAACATTTCAAAATAGTTTGCAGACGAGTTATGTTTAGCGTTCATTTTTACAACTGAACAAATGAGAAGAGAAGAAATGATAAGAAATTCTGAGAGTTTGGTTGCTCTTACCTCGAAAATAACTGCTCCTAGAGCTACCCATCTTACAATCTTCCAGTTCTCTCTCAGGAAATTATATATTGTATCGAAGTTTCCGGTCCTGTCAGAAGGAATTTCCTAGAGAACATTTGTACAAAATGGTTAGCTAAGTACTTGGACGTTTCTGTCTTCAGATCATGTCAAGTTGGAAGTCAGCAGGAAATAAGAAAACACAGCGGAAATAACTCACATCTCTCCAGCTGTTGTCGAAGAATATGAATGCTGCGAATCCAAGCTCCGCCAAGATCAACAAGATCAAAAGCAGAGAGTACTATTCTCAATTAAGGAAATAAAAATGTTAAGAATTTTTGTTTTGCTAATGGATCAAATCATAATAAGCACGAAATGTTGGATAAAAAAAAAATCAAATTCAGCAATCAGGATACACAAGATAAGCAGCAGACGCTCCTTGAACAAGTACCAACACAGCCACAGCACGAGATAACAAACAGAGCCACACCGATACCAATGAACAAGTATATGAACCTGCATTTTTACGTCGTAAAAGAAAACCAGACATGGTCAGATAAGAAGCAATCTATTGACAAGTAAAATGCAATAGCCAGGAAGGACATACATACCAAGCTTTGGGAAGATTGTCAAACACATTCGAAGACAGTGCTACAGCCATAAGCATAGGCCTCCCAAACGAAACGTAACTTTGATCGCCATTTACCGGATTGAAAGTAACGGAATTATCGGTTGCTCTCTTGTACTCAACGAATAAGTAAATACCATAACCAACCATACCAAGTCCAACAACAGCCAGCAGAAAGTTGAAAAACTTCAACAAACACTCCAAAAACCCTTTACACGCCATTTATTTAACAGCTATACGGTTTCCTCAGTTTCTTTCCCCTTAATTCATCAGTCCAAAGAATTATCCTACAATACAAAAATCACAGTCACGAGAAAAAGAAGAACAGTTTGATTTCTGTAACCTAGAAATGTTAATTTTCAACGAATTTTCTTTCGTATATAGCTGAGAATGCGAGGTATACCAATCAATATTCTAAAATCGACATAGAAACTGAAAATTCCAACATCAAATCACACATAAAACTCGTAATCCAAGACCAATCCGAAACGAAGCTCGTATTCAACGAACGAAGAATAGTTCAGATCGGGAAAACGAAACGAATCGGTGAATCGAAATTACGAGATCAAAGGAGAAGATGATCGAAACTTACGGAGAATGATGATTCAGATGATTTCTTCGCAAAGGTATTGTTCTTTGTCGTCGAGAGGAGGAAGAAAGGAGAATAATCGAACGATGGGAAAATTTTTGTTTGGATTATTCTTTTTTTTTTTTGTTATTGGGCTTTTAGGAAAGTGACAGCTGGCATTTTTAAATTTGAATATGGACAATATAAGATATAGGGCCTTTCTGTGTCAGGAGCCCAACTATGTTTACGTGTCTTCGTTATAAAATGATAAAGGTATTTCTCTTTTCATTTTCTGTCGGCAATAAAATTAATTTTTGAGTGGAATGGAATTAAAAAAAAAAATTGATTGTTGTATGTAATCTCATATATATTATTTGGAAAATGGTTGAAGAAAAAATGTTTATGTGTATTTCCATAATCATCTCACCAATACAAGAAAAATTGAATGGTAGATAGTTGTTTGTGACATGACAATACAATTATATTATTGAAAGAGATTGGAAAAAAAAATGTAAGTATCCCCATCTTCTCCCTCTTCTTTATCACACTAAAAAGACTATGCATGAATAAATTATGCTTGAATTAATCAACAGTGAAGAATCTCTAATAAACTTTGATTTGAGGTGTGAAGATTTTAATGTCATTAAGTTATCTGAGGATGAGCGACTAGTAGATGATTTACTAATTTGGTGGACTACAGTGGGAAAATAGCTTTAACAAGCCGATATTATATATTACTTGCGTGGTTTTAGAAGATAACAGCAAACAACAATGGTCTAAAGTTTTTGTTTGTGGTTTCTTTTTGGAAAGATTTAATTGGTGTTACATGTTCTGGAATAAAGATGTACTTAGTATCGATGAGCTTATATTTGTAACTCACTCTTCCATAAACTCATTCTATTTTCTCTTACAATCTCAAGTAGACATTCATATAGTTGCCATGGCACACCATGTTCAACACATGTGTATGTCACTCCACGAAATCAACTCATCATATAGTTTGACCATCGCACATAAAAATTTATCAAATGAGCAAAATACAAAATAAAATATCCAAACAGCTATTGCCAAATATACATATAGAATTATATATAGAGAATATTATGTTTAGAATGATTACCAAACAATCAATCAAATGATACTGATCCATGGCAAGACCATATCCTATATCCAAATGTGTCAAAAAGAGTATTTCAGTTTCATATATGTTTTGTATTTTATATCTGTGGCTCTGGATGGTTTGATTTGCATAAAAAAGGTCCAAAGTAAAATAAATTGATAGTTTTATATTGTACTCCACAATGAAATTTTGACAGGTTTATAAGAATAGTCCTCCCTTCATTTCATCAAAAAGTGATTTTATAAGGAATCTACTTACGTTTTGTTTTTATGACAAAAGTTGTTTTATATCCATTAAAACGATGATACATAATTACAATACAAAGAATTATAT
Organism: Arabis hirsuta; assembly: GCA_964056655.1. NCBI lineage: Eukaryota > Viridiplantae > Streptophyta > Magnoliopsida > Brassicales > Brassicaceae > Arabis > Arabis hirsuta. Next base: position 35,642,861 of record OZ053305.1, read on the forward strand.
AAACATGAAGGAAAATCCACTTACTGTTTATTGCTAAAAGCACTTGCAAACATTAACTGACTGCTGATTTTTTTTGTGCGCCTAGATTTATTTAATTTAGAACATATATAATCTTCCCATCATTCATAAACATAATCAAAATATATTTTCTAATTGTTATTTAATGTAAATATCGAAAGAAAAATATAAAACTTTATCCAAATCAATTATGACAACACAATTTGAGGAAATACAAAATGAATGCGTGTGATATTTTTGCTCCATGACATTATGTAGGTCCTCCCCTGATTGTAATGATAACTGACATTGTTGGAGAATGCGTGCGATATTCTTGCTCCATGAATTGTTCCTTGAAATATCGGCATTCCACTACCACTACCATGAGTAGATTGATATTCAGTATATTACATAAAGTTTAGATTATCCTCGGAGACTTCATTTAAGAGTATACTTGTACCATTTATGTACTACCACTTTGTATAACAACCATTATGCGTTGATCATTTTATTTTGATCATTTTATTTCGATCATTACTTTTAATGTACATTGATCAAATTATCCTTATTTTAGTTAAAAAAGGCGTCGTAAAAAAATCTGAATCGTGATAGAAATCGAAAAAAGTCAAAAGATACCTAAACTAACAGGAAACACCAATTCGAGAAGACATTCACTGTTGTTTACACCTCTGTTTTTAGTTCGATCGATCCATTTATCACTGTTCATCTTCCTCACAACTTTACTACATGATGTTATGTATTATATCTACAATTACTCTACAATCACTCTCTATTAATTTGTGAAAATATGCTTATGTGTCATCTTCACAATCACTCTAAAAAAAAAAAAAAAAAGGTGACATGGCACCTAATTACTTGTGACATGGCAAAACAATATTAATCTTTCTCACATAAATTATTTATTTTCCAAATTTTTATTAACAAGAAAATTTTTCTTTTAAATCTTACAATGATCATATCAAAAACTATTAATTTATGATACACTTAAAGCTAGAAAAACTATTGATTCTATAATGATCATATTCATTTCATATATATATATATATATATAAAACTAAATAGGAATGGAGTAGAAATTAAAATTTTGATTGTTGTTTGTAATTTACTAAAAATCCAAATATTTATATTATTTGTGGATAGAAAAAAATTGAAAGTAAATTTTTTTTCAAAAAGTAAATAAATTTTACATTAATTTTAATTGTACTTTTTAGTAATATGAAAAGATTTTCTCTAATCCAAAAATTTATATCTATTTATTAGTTTTTATTTATTTATTTTGGTATGATAAGTTTAATAATTTAGAAAGAATAAAAAATTAATTTTCCCAAACAAATAAATGTATTAATCCACTATATATTCCAATAAAAAAATGAACATTTTAAATCATTATTAAAATTTATAGAGTTAAATAATTTTTAATAGTTATTTTTGAATTTAAACATTTACATTAAACTTTTTTTAATCCGCAGAAATTACATTAGTTAACAAGATATATTTACAGTCTAAAGTAACTTAAGCCTTAACCGGATTTATTCAGACGTTAAAAACACCCAGTCTATCCCCGGAGTTTTGGTTCGGATCAGACCGGGCTAAATATCTTCAAATCTTCTCTGGTTTTGTTGTACCGGAGCACCATAAAACCAGTGTTTGATATTTAAATGATACACGTGGCTGTATATCAGTGGATGTACTAACTACGCTTACGATGAGCTCGATCACTGCTGATAGAAAGTTCCAATATGACATAAATAAGAATTGTTTATTCTATTTATTTATTAAAAAAAAAAAAAAACATATCTTGGCAAATGTCTGAAAATTTTGATATTTGAAGCCAAGGGATTCAACATAATTTGATCGTCAAGGGTTTTTTTTTTATCGTCCTACGTGAATCTAACCTTGGTCGGTACGTATATCTGGTCCAAATCCTTCAAAAAATTCATTCTTTTGTTGTTTGATTTTCGATTTTTATGAACTTTGGATCCTTATGAAATACTTCCGCGATTGAAATTGATTCTGGCGATTGGGGAGGTTTGATTCACTAAAAAATCCGATTTTTTCGTCGAATTTCACAAAATTAGTTGATCTTAGGTCTTGAAATCGAAGTTTCTTTGAATGGAGAAGTAGAGAATTGAGGTCTGATTACGAATTTGATAGGTGAAAACAAAATTCGAGATTTTTTATGATACTTTCTTTGAATGTGTTCTTCAGTTGACTGAAGATTGGCTTGATGTTTGCTCTTTGATTTTCTTTTAGTGTTTAAGGTTTCTTGTGGAAGGACAAGAAGCTCGAGAAGATACGTCATCAATGGCAGACATACCTAGACACATTCGAGCTTGTTTAGATATGGGGAAGATAGCTTTCTTAGCAATCTTAGTATCGGGAGGGATCGTGTTGCAGATTCTGGTATCCCGAGAGATTCTTACAAGTTTTACTGTTCTGTGTTTATTCTTAGTGTATTCTTTCTTGTGTTTAAACCCTTTTTTCCTCTAATTATGATACAGGCTTGTGCTCTGTTCAATAATTGGTGGCCAATGCTAAGTGGTGAGTTATTTCTCTTGCTCGCTCGCCCATCCGATATCTGTTTGTCGGTGAATATAACTTGCCTGGCTTGATCTTTAATCGTTTTGACTGTTAGTTGGACTTGGAAAAACTCCATTCTGTAGCTTTGAACCTTGCAAATGTGTTTCAAATCTTGTTTGGTTATGTAAAAATCTGTCGGTGAACCTCAAAACTTTGTTTATTTATATCAGTAGTGATGGCTTTTAAACTCTTCCTTGCGATTATTTGAAGTTTTTTTCTTTTTGTTGGCAGTGATAATGTATGTGCTTCTTCCGATGCCATTTCTCTTCTTCGCTGGATCAGACAGTACATCTCTCTACAGCGACTCAGACAATAGGTGCGGAATTTATATATAAGCCTGGATTGTTTGTTTCCGTTTGCACGTTCACATTTAGTGTCTGTTATATCCAAATGAACGCGTAATCTTAATCATCTTAAGCAAAATTCCTTTGTTAATTGTAAATGTAAACATCAAATGCAATTGGCGTTTGCACTTTGCAAAAACGGGTTCTTTTTTCATATAAGCGCCAATACATTTGATACAGTCGAGGCTACATTCATTGTTTTTAATTGTTTACATATTCAAAACTTGTGAAAAACTTTTCGTGATCATTTTTTCTTTGTCAGCTGGATCAATGCAGCCAAGTTCTTGACTGGTGCATCAGCAGTTGGAAGCATCGCAATACCTTCGATTTTAAAACACGCTGGACTCATCGGATGGGGCGCATTAGCCTTTGATCTCTCGTCCTACTTTGTCTTCCTAGTCGCTATTCTATCTTACATATGCATCGGAGATGGCAATGACGACTATTACAACTTCATTTAGAAAGACACAAATTCATCATCATTAGTTTCCAAGCTCAAAGTCTCAGCCTTTTACCACTTCCCGGTTCGGTTGATGCTTCGAAACGAAAACCTCTTGTTGGGACGGTTCGATCAGCGGTTTAGTCACGAGAACTGATATGATTGGATTTTCATGAGTTTAGTGTTTCTTGTTTCAAGTGTATGTATGAATGAATTGTTGTGTAAGATGAAATATGTGGTCAATTCTCGTTTCAGTGTATAGAAGATTGCAAATACTATATTAGTATGGTTTACTGATTTAAAAAATCAAATATGTAAATTTAAGCCTTTTTTAAAAGCTTTTCCTCAGGGGTGGATAAAAAAGCCGAATCCAAACCCAACCCCGACCCGGACCCCAAAAAACTAATCCGATTCGATTTTAGAAAAATACCCGAATGGTCTAGAATCGGAAAAATACAACGTTCCAGAATTACTAACACCGTAGTAATTCTAACTCAACGGCCACAAAAACGAGATCCTAAACCAATCCACCGAATCGGACAATTAAAATTGAACCGGTCTGGTTCAATCCAACCTGCGTCGATCGACGCACGACCAAAATCCACAGAAATTGGTTCGCGGTTATTACAATGTGGCTATATACTGGAATTATGATTGCATCAAAACCATCACACTATGGGCAATAAAGAATTAAGGAAAGCGTGTCTCGCCTCCACACAAACTTTTCATCAGATAATGTTTATATCAATCAAAACTATTTTGTATATGTTATCTATCATTAATCTAAACAATATTCAGTTCTGCCTTCACGTAAAAATTGTACTCTTACGTGAAGTCCAAAAAATCAAAGAGAAAGCAAGATTTAAGGAAGATAATCGTATCAAGATGATGATGATTCAATCATCACATATGATCATGACTTAGAAGAAGATTGTCAATTTTTATAAAGTGTAATTAATTTTTTTTTTTTCGAATGTAAAGAAGACATATAAGAGTAAGATTTTGTTAGTTTTCCAAAAAAAAAAAAAAAGAGAGTAAAAATTTGTTTGTCAAAAATTGTTTTTGATAACTCAGTTTCATTACTCCAGTTTTCTTCTTAAAAAAAATCCAACCCAAACATAACTCACATATAATTTGAAACATAATTGTTGGAATAAGTTTCAAAAAAAAAAACATAATTGCTGGAACCACATAATTTGTATTATTATGATAATAGGAAACCAAAATAGATAGGATACAATGTTAAAGATTAAATGATATATATCCAAATAATATTCTTTTTCTTTTAACACTATTTGAAATAGTATCGACACCTCTTGCTTGAGCATGACCATTCATCACGGTAGTTCTTCAGCTCATTCGCACAATCCGTCGGGAATTTCATATCTACAGTTTCTCCCTCTCGCTTCAGTTCATTTATAGTATCTTTTACCTTCTTAATCTCCTCCTGCTCACGCATGTGATCTCTTGCCTCCAACAATGCTAAGTGTTGCCATCCGTGAGGTTTCTCCAAATCAAACCAACGAAAAAATTGCAAGAGTTGTATCCAGTACCAACTCTACGTCCTCTACCACAACTATAGAATCACCTCCTAGGATTGTCATATGTCCAAACTTTCACAATTTTTGATGGACACTTGCAAAGACACACAACACCGTCCTTGTCATTTTTGTATTCAAAGTTTGACGAACCTGAACTTTGAGCCATCTGCACAAAACACACTTATACAAATCAATGGCATTATTACTTTCGCACCCACTTTCCTTAACCAACACAATCACCATCAATCTGATTCAAATTTTTCTAGATCCATAAATTTATACAAGTAGACATCATAGAAATCAAATCCCTAACCTCTACTGATTCGAAAACTTATGAGGAATTCTTCGATTCTCCTTCTCCGTCTCTGATTCTCTATGTTTTTTTCCTAGAAATTTTTCTAAATAACGAAACCAAATCGATTTGGGGGGGGGGGATTTGTAAATATTAATTAAACAGGTTTTATTTTTTTTTAATTGCAAGAAGACACGCTTTTATTAACGAAACAGAGTTAGCTTTTCTGTTAATGGAGTTAACTATTCAATCCCGTAAAATGCCAGCGCGACCAAAAACCATACTTTGACGGTTTAATATGATAAAAATATTATCTTGGAGGTTTAAAATGTGAGTGCTAAAGTTTGGAGGTTTAAAATGCTAGTGGTCTCTACTTTAGAGGTTTGTTATGCCATTTTCCCATTTTAAATATCAAGCCCAAAGAAGCATAACAGAAATTCAAAGATGCCACTAGAAACAAATAATGAACCACTCCAACAAGAGGTAACGAGAAAATTATTGAGAGGAGTGAGAAGATGATAACCACATCCGATCATGCCAGAAATTACATTGTTTTGATGATTCCAATAACATTAGATTTGAACATGAATTTTAAAATTATAGAACCAATAACAAATTATTTTGTTTGGATTCTCAAATTTATTAAATTACATAAACCAGTGTCCCCACTAAATTGAAAATACAATGCTTAAATTTAAAAAAAAAACATCAGTTTGAAGTCTTTCTTTAACGTTTTGTTTTTTACAGTTTTTTTTTATCAAAACAAATCTACTAATAGTCACAAAGACAATAAATATGATTGCAACATTTTATTCAATAGGTATCCATTCCAAAATAGATAGAAAAATGCAGATAAAATAAAGATAATCTAGATTATAATTTATTTGAGACTAAGGACTTTGCCACTTATACTCTAATTTGGGCACATCTTTACCATGGGTAAAATAAATTCCATCTTTTTTCGCATACCAAAAATTCATCTTACCATAATGTCTTTTAAACCCGCCACCTTGATATGCCAGGAACTTTGCATAAAATTTGTAACCAAGCCCCTGTTCTAAACAACAAGATACCATGGTTCCCAAGATACTATCATAAAAATTCAAAACGTAAGTTTGTCCTGGACTCAAAAAATGGTTGCCAAAATTGTTTTCATCCGATACACAATGAATCAACAAAGTATTATTTCGACCAAGATCATTCTCGAAATGTACAGAATTTTTTGGTTTGGTGATGGTGTTAGTCAACCCTACGCACAATGCAATGACAAACATAAAAGACAAAAAACGATTCTTCATTTTACCTAATCGATGTGTTCTTTATTTGTAGAGATTAATGTATCTAAAGGATACAAAATATCCTGATTTATATAAAGATGCAGATTTATCTAATATATATATATATATATATATATATATATATGTGTGTATAAATTACATATAAACATAAATGTGTTGACAAAAAAAAAATCTAATAAAATCTGACAATAAATTTAATAGAACCTTAGGGAATGTATACTAAATCTGAAAAGAATGGTAATTAATTAATGATAGTAACTTTTGATTCCTCTTTTTTTTAACATCTTCTATATTTTAATTTTTTATGAAACTTTTGCGCTAAATTTTAAAAAAAATACAATTCTATCTATATTCTTCTTACTTTTTTATGTCTTAAAAATTTCTTTTTAAAGTTATTACAAAAGGAAAAATTATAAGTTTGAAATTTTAATTATTGACTAAATAATATATTTGACTTTTAGGTTTGGTTTTAAAATTTAATTAATGACCAAATAATATATTTTGACTATTAGTTTTAGAAATTATCTTATCTTAAAATACAAAATTAAAACTATGAATTAAAAAAATATATTATCTGAAAAATATATTATTAAATTTATCTGAAAATATATTATTAAATTTATATTATATATTATCTGAAAAATAGTAATTTTTTCTTTTTAAATTAATTACTAAAGGAAAAAAATATAAGTTTGAAATTTTAATTATTGACTAAATAATATATTTGACTCTTTGTTTTGGTTTTAAAATTTAATTAATGACCAAATAATATATTTGACTATTAGTTTTGGATATTATCTTATCTTAAAATATAAAAATTTAAAATATGAATTAAAAAAATTTGCCAACAATATAAAGACATAAAAAAAAAGGTTGGCATCCTTTTTCTCCTTCTGTTTTTATTTGGCAAGCACTATTTTTTTTTTATCGAGCACTTATCCCCCCTCCTATTTACTACTAGACTATATTTAAGCGGGAAAACGGTAAAAAAAACCTTCAACTATGTCGATTAAACTGAAAAAATCCTGAACTACTTACTAAACTTTTTTAATTTCCATCTTTAGTTGACCTGTTGTTTTAATCTCCAAGTTTCGTTGACAAAACCAAATTAACCACGTCGTTAAGTTGCCTAACAGACTAAATCAGATGAGGTTAACTTCTGTTTCATCTGTCCGTTAAAGACAAAACGACGTCGTTTGGTACTCTTCCTTCTTCAACACAAAAATCCTCAATTCGTGACTTTAGAACCCTAATCCCCAAATCCTCCAAAAATCCCCAAATCCTCCAAATAGAATACAATATCGATCTTATATGGCACACACATCAGCTTCATGCTCTCTCTTATATGATTTAAGCAATTAGAGAAAACCAACATAGATGATAACTTTGTCTTACAAGTTTGGTACCATAATCCGAAGCAAAAACAAGTTTGGTTTGGTACCATAATCCGAAACAAAAACAAGTTTGAGACCATAATCCGAAACACATAATCCAAAACACATAATCCGAAACCATAATCCGAAACACATAATCTGAAACACATAATCCGAAACAAGTTTGGTTCCATAAAAAACATACCATAATCTGAGCTTTAAACTCCTTGTGATGCTTGGCCTTGTGATCCTTGGCCTTGTGAAACTCCTTGTGATCCTTGGCCTTGTGAAACTCGTTGTGAGGTTCCTCCCTAAGTGAATTTTTTTTGTAAATATATGTATGAACATTCAAATACGTAGTTAGAAAAACTCATCTGATAACAAAACACAAACAAACCTGATCTTTCCTTGGTCTTCCCCTTGGCCTTTTTGGTTGAGGCTCAACACTTGGTTTTTCACAACTTGTCTTATTGTGTCCTTCTTCATCGCAGTTCGAACATTTTATGATTCGTTTTGCCCGTGACAATTTGGTTTTACTTGAGGAAGAGGTTGTTTCATTAACTCCTTTACCTCTTTAATAATTAGGTGGTCTACCTGGATTCCCTAATCTCCATGGTGGTGGCAAGACCCCTAACCTATTCGTATCTGGCCACTTCTTTGAACCTTCAACAGGCCTAATACTAGTCTTATATGTTTGTCGCCACATTTGTGTTGTGTAAAACTCAGACACATAGTCATCAACCTTCTGCTTCTTGGTTGTGATAACACATGTGGCATGAATACAAGGTATTCTAGTCATCTGCCACTTCCTGCAACCACATGTTTGTTCTCCCATGTCCCCAGAATAACTACAACCTTTCTCATCTATCTCATACACATTTCCTGTGGCCATGTATCTTACACATCCCATGCACTCTTTTTCATTTTTTTTATCTCATCTTGTACTCTTTTTGTGAACCTTGTCTTCAATCTATTAGCAAGAATAGACCTTTTTGCAGTACGCTCCATACACTGTCTTCTAATTTCCTCTAACATATCTAATAAGGGGTTTCTCCTTGCTTTCTTAATGGTTCTATTAAAAGACTCACACAGGTTGTTGTTGTTATCATTGCAAAAGGAGCCTATCCTATAAAAAGCTCTAGACCATGTTGGAGGGTTAGTCTTTTGTAGAGAATCAAACACACCTGGATTGTACTTCTTTAATGCGTCCATGTTTTCATTATAATCTCCTCTCGTGTAACTGGGTGCAATCTTCCATGTTTTCATTATATCTCTTCTCGTGTAAATGCGTGCAATCTTCCAAAATAGTCTCTGCAATTGTACATCACGGCTGTCTCTCTTCCAATTATCCAGAATGTGCTTACAACACATTCGATGTTCAGCTTGTGGAAAAATATTGTTGACAGCTTTCAATATACTCTGCAAAAGAAAACAAATAGCACAAGTGGCCTACTTTTGTGGCTTCACAAGCAAAATATGATGTGATACTAACCTTATGTTTATATGATATGATTGTAATGTCTTTTCCTTCATCTAGTTCCAAATCACGACTGAGATGTGTAATGAACCAGTCCCAATTAGTATCATTCTCTATCTCAACTACAACCCACTCTATAGGCACTATCCTATTATCTCCATCCCTTCCAACAGCGACTAGAAGATGTCTCTTTATATCCCATTTAAGGAAAGCACCATCTACTCCTATAATAGGCCTACAAGTCTGTTTCCAAACCTCTTTTTGGGCTTTAAAACAAACATATAAACGGTAAAACCTTTTTTTGCTTCCAATGGTTGGGCTTGGAATAGTTTCAATCTCCATGATCGATCCTGGATTTTTCAGAAAAACCTCTGCTTGATAATTCCACACTTTTCCAAAATGTTCTTCATGACTAGCTTTTCTTTCCTTCACAAGCTTTGACTTCGTCTTCCCATATTGTTCATCAATAACTATCAACTCATATTCTCTCTTTATCTCCAAAGCCATCTCTTGTTTCGTCATTTTTTTATTCAGTCTAAACCTTTCTGAAAACAAAGTGGTAATTGACGAAATCTTCAACATTTTTGAGTAGCCTGCTCGAACACATATATGCTCATTGACATAGGTTTTTATCTACAACCTCCGTTTCCTCCTCTCATACGAGCAATAAACTCGCCACGGACAATTTCCCTGACTATCAGAACAATTTGCAGTAACTTTCAGTGTTGATGACTTACCGAGCTTAATGTCATACCTTGTTCTCAGAGAGTACAAAAGAATAGCAAGTTTGATATCATCTGCACAAGCAAAAGTTTTCCTCAACGATAGTAGTTCATCGGGTTCTGCTTTTTGCTGCCTACGCTCATCTTCTTCTTCGTTTTCTAAAAGTAGAGGCTCTGGAATAACGTCATCATTCCAAGCATGATCATCACCACTGTCTAAATCACTCGCAGCCTAAGCCTCTTCTTTCTCGACAACTAAATCATCTTCAGCCTCATCGACATCATCATCAACAATCTCATCAACATCGTCGTCACCAACCACCTCGCAATCATCTCCATTTAGAGCCTCTTGTTCATCATTTACCGTCGCTTCCTCGCCAACGTCAGGAACTCCAAAACCCTCGCCATTATCCACTCGACCACTGTCGCCAACAGGAGCATCTCCAACACCTGAGCAACCATTATCATCACCAACAGCTCCAACGTCTTGGTCGCTTCTGATGTGTCGGCTTCTGTTGGGTCGACGAGGGGCAAGCTTTTTCCACCTCATCTCTCTTTGTCAAAGACGAAATCGATTTGGGGATTTGGGGTCGACGAGGTCACGAAATCGATTTGGGGATTTTTGGAGGATTTGGGGATTAGGATTCTAAAGTCACGAAATCGATTTGAGGATTTTTGTGTTGGAGAAGGAAGAGTACCAAACGATGTCGTTTTGTCTTTAACGGACAGATGAAACAGACGTTAACCCCGTCTGATTTAGTCTGTTAGGCAACTTAACGACGGGGTTAATTTGATTTTGTTAACGAAACTTGAGGATTAAAACAACAGGTCAACAAAAGATGGAGATTAAAAAGGTTTAGTAAGTAGTTCAGGGTTTTTTCGGTTTAATCGACATAGTTAAGGTTTTTTTGACCGTTTTCCGTCTAGAATCCGATTACTTCGCGTATCGGATAATACCCGATCCGAACCGAAACCCGAACTAATACCCGAAAAACCGAATTAACTAAATATATTCATCATTTTTTATCTAACCGAAACACGAAACGCAACTAGTACCCGAAAAAGATTCATGCATAGACGAATCTAAAACTAAACAATCTATTTTATCTTTGCTCATTGCTCTAGAAAGTTGTTTGAATGCGAGCTCTTTGTGTCCAGAAAGTTGGTTGCTTTCTCTCGAAACAATCTTTCAATTCTTCGATTCGTTATCGTCAATTCGTTCGTTTTTTTGGAAATGCGGTATCGAATTACGGAACCCATGGTCGAGGTTTCTTCTCTCCAGAAGAAGCTCTTATTCTTCGACGTTTATCTGAAGGAGGTCTCGTACATGCACGCCACTTGCTCGACAGAATTCCTCAGAGAGGAAGTAATAGCCGTGTCATTTACTTGACTTCGCTTCTTACGAAATACGCTAAAGCTGGATACTTGCACGAAGCAAGGGCTTTGTTTGAAGTTATGCCGGAGAGGAATATCGTCACTTGCAATGCGATGTTGACGGGTTATGTCAAATGCAGGAGATTAAACGAGGCTTGGGCTTTGTTCCGGGAAATGCCGAAGAATGTTGTTTCGTGGACTGTGATGCTAACTGCGCTTTGTGACGATGGAAGAAGTGAAGATGCAGTCGAGCTGTTCGATGAAATGCCTGAGAGGAATGTGGTTTCGTGGAACACGTTGGTCACGGGTTTGATTAAGAATAAGGATATGGAGAAGGCGAAACAGGTCTTTGATGCTATGCCTAGCCGAGATATTGTGTCGTGGAACGCTATGATAAAAGGGTATATTGAGAACGATGGAATGGACAAAGCGAAAATCTTGTTTGAGAATATGAGTGAGAGAAATGTAGTTACTTGGACAAGCATGGTATATGGTTATTGCCGATATGGAAATGTTTATGAAGCTTACAGATTGTTCTGTGAAATGCCAGAGAGAAACGTCGTTTCTTGGACCGCTATGATTAGTGGGTTCGCTTGGAATGAGTTCTATAGAGAAGCGTTGTTGCTTTTTCTTGAAATGAAGAAGGATTTTGATGCGATATCACCGAATGGGGAGACTCTTATCTCTCTTGCCTATGCTTGTGGTGGTCTTGGTGTTGGATATCGCCGTCTTGGCGAGCAATTGCACGCACAAGTTATATTTAACGGTTGGGAAAGCATGGATCACGATGGAAGGTTGGCGAAAAGTCTTGTTCATATGTATGCATCATCTGGTTTGATTGCTTCAGCGCATTCTGTGCTCAATGAAAGCTTTGATTTGCAATCTTGTAACATTATGATCAACAGTTGTCTAAGAACTGGGGATTTGGAACGAGCTCAAACTCTGTTCAAGAAAGTCGAGAGCTTACATGACAAAGTATCTTGGACGTCGATGATCACTGGGTATCTAGACGCGGGCGATGTGTCGAGTGCCTTTGATCTGTTTCATAAACTTCAAGATAAGGACGGGGTTACATGGACGGTTATGATCTCGGGTCTTGTCCGAAACGAACTTTTTGCTGAAGCTGCGTCTTTATTGACAGATATGGTGAGACATGGTCTTAAACCATTGAACTCGACTTATTCTGTTCTTCTTAGTTCTGCGGGTGCCACTTCGAATCTCGATCAAGGGAAGCATTTACACTGCGTGATCGCAAAGACAACGGCTTGCTATGATCCTGATCTCATCCTTCAAAACTCCCTTGTCTCGATGTACGCAAAATGCGGAGCCATAGACGATGCTTGTGAGATATTCTCAAAGATGGTTCTAAAAGATACAGTTTCATGGAATTCCATGATCATGGGGTTATCGCATCACGGCTTAGCAGATAAATCCTTAAAACTCTTCGAAGAGATGCTTGATACGGGGATGAAACCTAACTCTGTAACATTTCTTGCACTCCTCTCAGCTTGTAGCCACTCTGGACTCATCACCAAAGGTTTAGAACTATACAAAGCAATGAAGGAAACATATTCTATCCAACCCGGGATCGAGCATTACATATCAATGATAGACCTTTTAGGCCGAGCCGGGAAACTAAGAGAAGCAGAGGAATTCATCTCAACTCTGCCTTTTACAGCAGACCACACGGTCTATGGCGCATTGCTAGGCTTATCCGGGATAAACTGGAAGGATAGAGATGCGGGAGGCATAGCAGAAAGGGCTGCGACGCGATTGCTCAAGCTAGACCCGGTTAATGCACCGGGACACGTGGCGCTATGCAACGTGTATGCGGGTTTAGGGAGACATGAAATGGAGAAAGAGATGAGGAAAGAGATGGGTTTAAAAGGTGTGAAGAAGAAACCAGGATGTAGTTGGATTGTGGTTAATGGAAGAACAAATGTGTTCTTCTCTGGTGATAAATCTGCTTGTGAATTTGCTCACATGATTTTGCCAATGTTTTGTGGTAATGGTAATCGAATGCTTGAGGAACAAGAAGAAGAGAAACATTTGACTCTTTAGTCTTTACCATTTAGAAAGTTGTTGAGAAGCACATATGTGTCAAAAAAATTGTCAACCAAAAAGAGTTTCAATTATCACAATTACTTCTTTTTTTGGTAAAAAAATAAAATTTGTTACTTCAAGTGAAAATTCAAACTTTTTGTTTGGTTGACAATTTTAGTTTTTTTTTTTTTTTGCTAATGCAATGGAATTGTATATAATGTTGTTTTTTTAACGCTGCAGTTTTATTATTATTCTATTACAAGTTATTAGAATTGTTACATCGATGATTCTACAACGAACAAGTCTTTCATCTTGACTCACGCCAGACGATTCTATCTTGCCCCACGCTGAAGATTTCCTCCTCTAAACTAGCTTCCATTAATTTGCATAAATATCAATAAATTGCAATCTTTTGACATTCGAACCCCATATATACTTGTGTAGAAGCTTTAAACCCTTGACCACTAGGCCAAGAGTACTTCCATTTATATAATGTTGTTTTGGTTTCAGATTTTTTTTTTTATCACTATCGTATTTTTTTGTGTTGATCAAACACTTACAAAGATATTCTTTAACCAATAAGGAGTTTTCTGAATATTTAAAAAAACAAATGAATGATATCTATAAAATTTTATTTACAGATTGGTTTAATTTAAATTATGATGTAAATTTTTGTTTGTTGTAAATCGCAATACTAAATCTACTATTATTCATCATTCTAATTTTTGTGATTACTAATCGATAATAAACTTCAACAAAACTTCTTCTTCTTTTTTTATGTTGGTCACATATTTCTAGTTGGTCACAACAAAACTTCTTTATCAAATTAAACTTGTCAATGATCTACTAGTTACATGTAAAATCATACCCATATTTCTAGTTGAGTAAAAGAATGAATAATACCCACTTTCACCTTACATGTAAAATCATACCCATGTAAATTTTTTGTTGTTGTTGGCCACATTGTCCAAAACGAGCTATTTCGGACAATGTGTTTATCACTCACGAGATACTACATTATCTCAAAACATTTGAGGCTAAGAAGTATTGCTCAATGGCGGTAAAGACACACATGAGTAAAGCTTACGATAGGATTGAATGAGACTTTCTTAAAGAGGTCCTCACAAGACTCGGCTTCCACATGCGATGGATTGCGTAGATTATGGAGTATGTTAACTCGGTCTCTTACTCATTTCTTATCAATGGAACTCCCAAGGGAATGGTCATTCCTTCACATGGTACTAGCCCCATAACATCCCATCGGACCTCCAACCTTTCAGGCCCTGTCTCTGAAAGTTTCAAATTTAATTAGGCCGAATTCCAATGCATTAAATGTTGATGCAATCCGTAGGCACTTACCTCTTTATGAGAAGCTAATCACAAAGATTACATTAAGCTCATTCCCTTTGAGGGACTCGATCACTTGGCTATCTGTGAAATCAGGTTTTTACTCGACAAGATCGGGATATGCTCTAACCAAGATGAACAATACGCATGCTGGAGTTGAAAACTTTGATTGGAAGACTTGTTTATGGCAAGTTAAAACAGTCCCAAAGGTGAAATTGTTTCTTTGGAAGGTGAAATACAGAGCGCTACCTGTTGGAAACAACCTCGTGGTCCGGGGCATCACTAACGTGAGC
The DNA here is from genome assembly GCA_964056655.1 of Arabis hirsuta. NCBI lineage: Eukaryota > Viridiplantae > Streptophyta > Magnoliopsida > Brassicales > Brassicaceae > Arabis > Arabis hirsuta. The sequence continues at coordinate 35,658,002 of OZ053305.1, forward strand.
CGATGTAAACATTGCGATGAGGCGAAAGATGTGCTACATCTCATTCTCAATTGCCCTTTTGCAGTTAGTGTTTGGGAGCTTGCTCCTGTGATGTTAAAACCTGTACCGTCAGTTTCGGTTATTTTGAACCAACTTCTCGAATCAGCACGACGTCAAATCAACCTCCCACCAACAGGACTCTCTGTTTCGCCTCTGTATCCATGGATTTTTAAGAATTTCTGGAAGGCTCGGAACTTGCTCTTGTATGAAAACCGACGATTCACAGCGGTGGAGGTGATGCTGAAGACAATCACTGAAGCACGTCAATGGCGGGAAGCACAACAACCTGAAAATAAGCACAACACAGTTCCAAGGCACGATCTCCCTCAACCACTACACCACGCCTCATGGATTGCTTCTTCTCTCTATTGTCAAATTGGCTGGTGTTTTAAGGACTCAAGCATAAGGGTCACGGAGACAAATGCCTTCGGCTATATGTGCAGAGGCTTTCGCTATAATCGCTGCTCTTAATGCAGCACAACTTGCAGGTATCCGAAATCTTAATTGCTTTTCGGATTCTCTTTCTCTTGTCACGTTGCTCAATTCGAACGACGCGATCAATGAGCTGAAATCTCTTCTTCATGACATCCAATGTCTTAGTGCAAATTTCTATTCTATCTCTTTTACTTTTATTCCCCGTTCGCAAATGTTGTAGCCGATGGTTTAGCTAAATCCGTCTTGTATCGATGAACACTAACTCTATTCTTCATGGAGGTTAAGCTTATAAAGTTTTGGTTTGCTTAAAAAAATTTCTAGTTGAGTTTCCAGCTAATTTAGAACGACCATTAGTTTCAGCTAATATAGAACGCCCACATTAAACAATACAACTTTAATCATATTCAAAACAACTTCTTATTAAAAAAAAAACAAAAAATTATAACATTTTTTTTGGTATATAAAAAACAAGATCTCTTGTTCAGAAATAAATATCAGAGAAATAAATATCAGAGAAACCTATTTGCTTCTCACTGACTCAGAGGGTTCAGTGTAACTGTCTAACCAAACAAATAAACATAGAAGAAGACGAAAACCCTCTCTCTCTCTTTCTCCGCCCCTCCTTCTCTCTCTCTCCTCATTTTCTCTCTCCTCTGTAAACCTCTGTTTCTCAGGTACTGTCACATGGCGGCGATAGGTCAAATCTCGACGAAAATGACCGTCGATCGTACTCTCTCCAAAAACATTGGAGTTCTGCTATCATCACCTCTCCGACGAACGCTAATCGCCGTCGCCGGTGGAAAATCTCTCCGTCAATGCTCTTCTATCTCCGTCGTCAGATCGATCAATAACAATACAAATGAAGATAATCGGAAAGTTAAAGCCTATGCAGAAAACGGCGCTTTCGATGTTGTAAGTTACAATATTGAATACCATATTTGCAATTTTGAGTTTTGTTAGATTTTTTGTCGAATTTTTTCGATTGTAGGGAGTATTGGAGGAGGATTCTGAAGTTGATTCGTATAAATTTGCGGAAGCAAGAACAAGGAGTAATGATTCCAAGAGGAAAACTAAAATTGTATGTACGATTGGACCATCTTCGAGTTCACGAGAAATGATTTGGAAACTAGCTGAAGCAGGAATGAATGTAGCTCGTTTGAATATGTCTCATGGAGATCATGCTTCTCATCAGATAACTATTGATCTTGTTAAAGAATACAATTCTCTCTTTGTAGACAAAACCATTGCTATAATGTTGGATACAAAGGTATAATCTTTTTTTTCTCTCTTGTTTTATGTAACCAAGATTCGACGAAAAAGTCTCATTTGATTTGTTTTGTGTGAAAGGGTCCTGAGGTTCGAAGCGGGGATGTACCTCAGCCGATATTCTTAGAAGAGGGTCAAGAGTTTAATTTTACTATCAAGAGAGGTGTTTCGCTTAAAGACACTGTTAGTGTAAACTATGATGATTTTGTTAACGATGTTGAAGTTGGGGACATACTTTTGGTGGATGGTAAAAGCTTACTTCTAAGAATACTGTGTATCTTTGTGGTTATTGGAGTCGATTTGTAACAAGAGATCGATGGCTTCTTGTGTCTTTATATGGTAGGTGGAATGATGTCGTTAGCTGTTAAATCAAAGACGAGCGAGTTAGTGAAATGTGTAGTTATTGACGGTGGAGAGCTTCAATCTAGACGTCACTTGAACGTTCGAGGAAAGAGCGCGACTCTTCCTTCCATAACAGGTTGATATCACCTAATGTTTACATCAATGAGGCTTTTTGAGCTCAATGTTATTGAATGATCATACGCTGAATTTTAACTCACTTTCAGACAAAGATTGGGAAGACATCAAATTTGGAGTGGACAACCAAGTCGATTTCTATGCTGTCTCCTTTGTTAAGGATGCTAAAGTTGTTCATGAGTTGAAGAACTATCTCAAAAGTAAGTTTTTTTTTCCTTTTTCTTCAGCCTCTGGTGAAATTTCTGTAAAACTAACGAAACTTCCAAATGTTTTGATAGCTTGCAGTGCGGATATATCGGTGATCGTGAAAATTGAGAGCGCGGATTCTATAAAGAATCTTCCTTCTATCATATCTGCTTGTGATGGGGTTGGTTTCAAAGTCTTTTCGATGATTAGAACTTCATAATATTGATGCTGATACCTTAGTGATATATGTTTTTCCAGGCAATGGTTGCTCGTGGTGATCTTGGAGCTGAACTTCCCATTGAGGAGGTCCCCTTGTTACAGGTAAATCCAAGACATAGTTTACGAAACATTACCGTAGACTCTCTGTTGGTGTTTATGCTTTTTGTTATTATGCCGTAATTTAGGAAGAGATAATCAGAAGGTGTAGGAGCATTCATAAACCAGTGATTGTCGCCACAAATATGCTAGAGAGTATGATTAACCATCCAACGCCTACAAGAGCTGAAGTCTCTGACATTGCAATTGCAGTACGTGAAGGTGCAGATGCAATCATGCTTTCTGGTGAAACCGCGCACGGAAAGTTCGTATTTCAAGCTAAACCCTTTACTTTTTCCATCAATAGAACTTACAATGCCATATGATCTTGAAATGTTCTTGTTCTCTTTTTGTGATTCTCTAATGTCAGGTTTCCGCTGAAAGCTGTTAACGTAATGCATACTGTGGCGTTGAGGACCGAGGCAAGTCTACCTGTTAGAACCTCAGCAATCCGTACCACTGCTTATAAGGTACTCACTCACATGATCCGCGTATCAGAGTATTAAATGTTTCTTTACTAAAATGTGAATATTAATAGCTACATGTTTGCTGCAGGGTCACATGGGCCAAATGTTTGCTTTTCATGCTTCTATAATGGCGAATACATTGAGTACACCAATAATTGTATTCACGAGAACGGGATCCATGGCTGTGCTTTTAAGCCATTACCGTCCATCCTCAACAATTTTTGCCTTCACAAACCAGTGAGTGTTTGTTTATATGTTATTCAGGAAATGTCTTTATTCGAAGAATTGGAGTTTTAATTGATATGCTTGTTTCTGTTTTTAGGAGAAGGATAATGCAAAGGCTGGCTCTTTATCAAGGTGTAATGCCTATATATATGGAGTTCTCTAACGATGCAGAAGATACATATGCTCGGTCTCTGAAACTCTTAGAGGTACATTAACCATGTTCATTCTCAATTGTATAATCATCTCTAATCGCATAAGCATTTTTTGAATACATTTCCGTTATATATCGCTCAGGACGAGAATATGCTTAAGGAAGGACAACATGTAACTCTTGTCCAAAGCGGCGCGCAACCCATCTGGCGTGAAGAATCAACACATCTCATACAAGTCCGTAAGATTAAGATAGGTTGATCGATATTTCTACGTCTCTGAGCTTCAACATCTTGACTTTACTCAGCTTTCTTTCTCTTACACGCTCTGATCCATATTTGTTTGAATCATTCACAATGAATCAAAGAACCATATATATTTTTAAGTTATTGAAGCTTTTTTTTTCCTGGTTTTAGGTGAGTACCTAAATGTTCATTAGTTATCTAACTCATCTTATTAGTAAGTGTAACCCCATAGAACACATGACCGTTTAGTCTTTAATGATATAAAGCAAGTCTTTTAGCTGAAAAAGACTTAATCCGACTTTAGTCTTTTATTTATCAATCAGTTTGTTGTTACAACACCCGGAAAACCCGAAAACTGAAAACCAAAACACACATTTGTTAGACTTTAGAATCCTTCATTGGTTCCTCGTAGTCGTCGCTGTCGGTACTATCTTCATCATCACTCATGTCTTGCATCTCATCTTTCCCTTCTAGTTTTATACATTTGTACCACCTTGCACATGCAATGTATACCACCAGGTCAATGCTGGTTAAGGCAGCTAGGAGGAAGTAGAATCTGTCTAGGTGACCTTTGTTGAGGTTCCTCGGAATCCAACCAGGCATGTGATCTTCTGTAGAGATCTTCACCACCATTGTCACCAACAAGCTGCTCACAAAGTTCCCCATTGACATTGACATCATACACAGAGCACTCCCGAAGCTCTTTAGTCCGTCTGGTGTCTGCGCATTGAAGAACTCGAGCTGACCAACGTACATGAACACTTCTGATGCCCCGATGAAGGAGTATTGCGGAACCTGGAAAGAGGAGAAGATTGTCAAGACTCAGAATTTCCTCTGTAAGTGATTGATTTTTAGGATTTTAAGGTTCTGTGTTCATTACCTGCCAGAAGATGCTTAAGGAGCTTGAGCCATCACAGTGAGTGCAACTCTTGTCTGCATATTTAAGCCTATAGCATTCTACAACTCCGGCTGCAATCATAGCTAAGATAGCAATCACAAGCCCGATTCCCATCCTGTGAAGCTCGGTGATTGCCTTTGATCCGTCCTTCTTCTTGAATCTGTTGCCTAGTGGCTCGAGAACTCTGCGGTATATGAATATGAACAGAGCGACACTAAGGATGTCAAAGCTGGACATACTCGCAGGAGGGATTTTGAAGTTCGAGACTGTGGTCTTCATTGCTGCTCCTTGCTCCACAAACAGAGAGGCCATTTGGGTGAAAACGACCGAGTAGATTATAGTGCAGAGCCAAATCGGCATCAATCTGAGAATGCACTTGACTTCCTCGACTTGTGTCACCGGACATAGCCTCCAAGGATTCACTCCTCCTTGTTTCTTGTCATCAAGATCTTTGGCTGTGACGTAGGCTGCTTTGTCCAAGAACCTGAAAGTCCGAAAGAAACATGTTAGAAACACTTCAAAGCACTTGAACAAAACAAACAAAAAAAAACACTTAGAAGCATTGAAGTATATGTGAAAATCCTCTGTTTTTTTTGCAACTTACTTGAATTCATCGGTATGCATTATCCTCCTCCCTGCATTCCCTGGAGCATTTTTCCCTTGGGTATCTGCGTCATACATCTCCTCTCTTCCTCTTGACGGCGCCTCGACCGATAATTTCTTAGTTGCAGCGACCAAAACTTGGCAAAACCTCGCAAGAGGATTCCCCGTGGGCTTGAAATATCGGTATCTTGGTGTTCCAACGAGGAAAAGAATCAAAGCTAAGAAAGCAGAGCCAGTAGACGCCCAAAATCCAAGTGCCCACATTCCTTCATCCTCGAAATATCCCAAGATCGTGTTCGAAAAGAGCGAACCGAGGTTCAAAGCAAGGTAGAAGTAGCTGAAAAATGCAATCTTTGAATACCCTTCTTTGTTATGCTCCTCATCGAATTGATCTGCTCCCAACGTTGCAATGTTTGGTTGGTATCCGCCATATCCCAACGCGACTAAGTAGATTGAGAGGTAGAACATTGTGATCTCCATCGAGGAATGCGTACCGCAAGGCGTGACTTCATCCCCACAACCTCTTGGCCTGATCAAGAACATGTACGATGATAGCGATAGCGAGGAAATTCCCTGCGTTATTCACATCAAAAAGAAGGGTTCTAATCAGCTTACAGTTTCAAACTTTACACTATAACAGCTAAAAAACTCACTACCCTAACCGCGAAAACGTGTAAAAGATTCACAAATCAGCTTAAAGTTTCAAACTTTACACTAAAACCGCTATACCCGAATCTCGAAAATCGAAAATTAACGTTTTGATTCTCTATTATTTTGTACTTACGATGACAAAAATGACTTGGAAGATAGCACAAGTCTTGTAACGCCCCCAGTAAGAATCGCTGAGAAACGCTCCGACCAATGAGAAGATATAAACAGTTCCTGTCCATTTGCTAACATTATTAGCTGCGTCTGCGTTATTCTGCTGCAAAACGCGCGTTAGGAACAACACCAAATTCACTCCAACTCCAAAGAACGCTAGTGTCGCCAATCCCTGGTTCACTGTTAAACCGGAAAATTCAATTAGAAAAAGAACTGGTTTAGCTTAGTAAGTTAAAACCAAATTATTGATTTGAAAGGAACCAGAACTGTTGAATGAATGGAAAATGATTGTGAATAATTGAAAGTATGTATGTTACGTGTTCGTCAAGGTGATGTTAACCTTTTTTTGGTTGGATTGTATTTAATGACTACTACTCTATAATAATTCCACTTTCTAACCAAATAAAACTTGATTGATATTAAAAATTATACAAATAATAATTGAGACTTCGCAAATGAGTTGCATTCCACATGCGAAATACAAATCGGTATCTAACAATCTTATCATTTTTTATTGAAACTATTACGTGGATTCTACTCACTTAATAAAAACTAATTTACTAAAACCATTATAAAATATAATTTAATGTTAACACAATTTTGATAAATTAAATTTGAAATTTTGTTAAAGAGGATTTTCTCAAATAAAAATGTGAAGAAGTGCACGTGGCATAAGGTAACGTCATGGAAAGACGAAATGGGTAATTACGTGTAAGGCAACGTAATTCCACTAACACATGCTTTCCTTGCATTTATATTAATAATTTTAATGTCGTCTACCTCAAAATAGCTTTTTTTCTTCTTCTTTTTTTGGTTAAAACATCAAAAATATCTTTGAGAAAACTCTTAAATATCTATCTCCGTATATAGTAGAACACTGCAATTTTTCGGTTATTTTAGAATGACAAACTAAAATCCGTAATTTCAAAAACACACTCAATCATTCCAATCTATTAGCGTTTGAATTTATTGTTATTTATTGGGAGAAAATGATTGAAAGTAAACGTTTACAATAACTATTTTCATCATAGGTTATATAAGTTTATAAATATATGCATATTTTCATGTGGTTAGGGTTTTTACCACAACATGCAACCACAACGTCCGAACACATGGATATGTCTTGACACGTTCACGTAAAACTCGAATTTTGATTATTTATAATTTTGTTGGTTTTATGTATTGTCACTTTCCTAGTTTCTGATATCTTATTACCTCAAGGATAAGTATGCATATCAATCTACACAGTTCTTAGATATACATCATATCGATATCTATATGTACGTTACATATATATGTAAGCATGTGTGTTCTTCTACACGTACGTTTTAAGAGTTATTATATGAATCCAAAATAACGAAGACATGATAACAAATCTGTAGGGACCCTAGTAATAAATATACCTTTGCGAGAAACTATATGAGTTGTATGTGGTATCTTTGAGAAAACGACGTGAATTAAGAACACAAAAAATATAAAACTAAAAGATTCTATATATATTTTCAAGGTTTCGATACAATTAAAACCCGAATTAAGTTGAAACAACTTTTGTTTGGTATGTATCTTTGATTTCAATTTCGGCTTTTTTCTTAACAAAAGGTTATGTATACTTCAATTTTGATAAAACTCAAGAAAATATTGGTTTGAAATATAATTTGATTTTAATATTTGATAAGAGAAGAGAGAACATACGGAGAATGATGATTCCAGCAGTCCATTGGCCAGAGGTGGAACGAATTGAGGGACGACCATAGAAATCCACAGTTCCATCTTTTGTTTCTTCTACTTCTTCTCCTTCTTTCTTCTTCATCATCTACATTTACATTTATAAAATCACATCAATATATATAAATATGTATAATAAATATATAGAGACGACTATGCATATGTTTTTGATTCTCTAGTAGAAACTACCACTGACCAAAAATCTAAAACGGATTTTAAAAGTGGATTTTGAATCTCTTCTTTTAATATGAATTTGATGGAATCTAATTTTCTGCATTGCCACGTATTCTCGTTTCGGATACACAATTTTCAAGGTTATTTGGATGTATTCTATCGTCTTTAATACATAGAAGAAGATTAGAGAGTTAAGAACAGACAAAATAACAAGATTAGCTCTAATATAGGTATTAATAATTAAAAGTTTGTATGTTCGACAAAAAACAATATGAGGAAAATAAGTAAAGAAAAGCTAAAATGTGTTTTGCGCATAAAGATCGTGACTTTCCATTGCACTGAGCATGCTCTTTCGCTCATGCTCTTCATGAGCCACCAAATTTGTTGCTACTTTTAATTAGTTTTAAAACATTTTTCCTTTTGTAGTCACATATGAAATTCAAGAAATATGTACAATCTTTAAAGATCCTTGAACCCAAACTTTAATATATATCAAAGCAAAAGAAACGTTTAATGAAGGGAGAAGCTTTGATAATTACTTACATCTTTGTTATAAATCTCTAGGCAAGACATTTCGGGATGATATGTAAGATTGCGAAGAAAATAATAACGAAAATATAGTTATAGTGTTTTTTTTTTGGTTATAATGATTTGAGAGAATTATAACAAAGGACGAATTGAAGAAGGAAGAAGCAGAAAGCAAGTTTAAGCTTGAATGTTTGAGAGAAGAGGAGAGTTTGAGAATAAATAGAAGTTTTGAAGATGATTTGAACGGTCCTGATTTGACATGGGACGCTCACATGCCCAATACTTTTTTAATTATATTTTATAAAACAAATACTCGAAAGCACGATGAGAAAAGAAAAAACAAACTCAAAAGCACATTTTGATTTACAAGAAAATAAATATTTGCATTTCCCCCAACTTTTTTTGTTTTGTTTTGTGACTGGAAGGATCTTCTTGTGTTTTTAATGCAAAATTTTGATCAGTGGATATCATTGATGAATTGAAAATCTTATTACAATGGACAAATTTATAAATTTTGTTGTGAAATAAATTTGAACAGTAGAGTTCAAGCTAGGAGTATAATATTTGGCTTTTAGATTAAAAATATATTCCAGATTTTTTTTTATAATAAATGTTTCAGAAGTTGCATCATATTGAACATTTTGTTAGATTATTATATATGATAAAATGACCATTTAAAAAAATTAATATAGTAAACTATTATAAAAAAAATATAATAGACGGTTAGAAATAATGGGTTATGAATGAATGGCATTGCATAATCCTCTCATAAATTAACAAAAGAAAATTAGTTCGAGATTTATATGATCTTTAGATTATTTCTTATTATTTTTTTTTATTTTTTACAACAAATATTGAAACAGCTAATATTATGAGCAGTGGTTTCCTGAGATCTACATGTACATTTCTACGGACAACTATACAACCTAATTAAACGCAACCATGCCTTCAATTTTCTAATTTTTTTTTCTTTTTGTTTGATTCATGTCTCTAGTGAACTTTGTTTTGTTAATGTTACTTTAAATCAATGACACTGACATTACTTCTCTTTTCTTTTTCTCAAATTTCAATTTTCCAGCTTTATTTATCCAATTTCATTCGTGTGGACCAAAAAATCATTAGAATTAACATCGCATTGAACACAGACAAAAACATCGAGTTGAACAGGATGGTCACATATGCATTTATACGTGTAGATTTTACAACCAAGTAATTTTAATTTATTTTAGTTTATTAGTGTCTTGGTTCTAAAATTCGATCGCTAGTCGACACCTACTTTTTAATATATTTAGTACATGACACAAAACCAATGTTTTTAGATCCGAACCAGACCGGTTGGTTCGACCGGTTGGTTCGACCGGTTGAACCATGACCCAACAAAGTTTTTTGTTTGAGTTTTAAATAAAATCTGAAATCTTATTGAATCGTTTAAATCTGGAAAAATCCGCCAAAACCTGACGAACCGGCAAAAACCTGGCTTGGGCGGTTTCTGGTTTTAGTAAAAATAAAAAGATTTAGGAATTAATTCATGAATAAAATTTTTTACATCAACTAAATATTAACTTTAACAAACAAAATAGTGCAAAGAATTTAAGGGGTAATGAAAGAAGAAGAAGAACCAACCAAAATTTATAAGTTTATTAAGATAAAAACTACGTTTTTTGACTTTTTTGTATGATTTTATTATATATTTTAATTAAAAATTAATTTTTTTTTGGTTTTCTTTATTTTTAAGTGTTTCTTTTTATTTCTTTATCAATTTTGTAATCATTTGTTTTATTATTATTATTTATTATCAATATCAATTAACAAATTTTATGATAACTTTTCTATAAAAAAAACTAAAAATTTAAAACAAAAATTAATTAAAACATATACTAAATATTTATTTTGATCACTATACTTATTTGGATATATATTTTTATTTTATTTTTATATTTATAAAACTATATAGATATATATAAATTTATGAAAATGCATTAATCAATTGACCTGGTTGGCACTCTGCTTCGTCATCCGGGTCGGGTTTAAAAACATTGCACAAAACCATATAATATATTTTATTATTCAATTCAAAAAATAAAAATACAAACCGGCATATTGTTGAAAAAAATACTTTAGTTTTGATGAACCAATTTAAACTACGTTTGATAACATACGCAAAATCTTTATATATATGGTTTATGTATCATTTCATGAAATGTTTATATGGTTTATATATCTTCTCACTAGGTGCTGAGTAACTAATACACACACACGCACCTATAGTGTACATGCATACATTAATACATATACAGTATATATACAGATTATATATATGTGTGTGTGCATGCATGTTCTTGGTTGATATATGTAAGAGTTAGACAATGACATTTTGGTTTCTAGTTAAAAATAATTTTAGCTTTAAAAAGAAATGAAATGGAAAAATGTCATGTTACTATGAAAGTTCATCTTACCTATCATAGGAAAAGAAAAACTTCTTCAAAAGCAATCATCGTGGTATCAAATGATCACTGTTTGGGAAACAAAACAAATTCCAATTAAAGTTAACTAAGCCCATTCAATTTTCCCAAATTTTAACCATAATTTCACTATATGATTCATATATAGCTTTCTTTAAAGCAATGGATCTGTTATATAATTCATAGAATTGTTGTAGCATACCAGAAACTGATACAAAGAGGTTAGGGAGAAAGTCTTGAAACTAATACTTTGGCGAACTACCAAAATTTTATTCTAATGGACCCAATTACGGACGTCAAATGTTTTGGCAAACTACAAAAATTCACCATTGAAACTAAATAATAAATCATAAAAGAATCAGATAGTGTTTGTGTATACATAATTACATACTTGAAAAATACTCATTTTCAAAGAAAGAGTTTCAAACATTAATTTGGTTTCATTACGGATCTCTATTACATCTAACTAATACTAAGAAAATTCTTATATTTCTTATAAAATTCAAAACTAAATTATAAATCATTGTAACATAAAAATTTATTATTATGTATATCCTTTTTCAGATGGAATACTAAAAATTTATGTTTCCTATTCGGAAGAGATATTTGAACACCTCATAATTTCTAGGGTTAAGAAAATATTAACATTGATATACAATTCAAAATTTTACAGATGAATAATTAAGTACAAGAAGAAAATTAAAATTTTAAGCTTTAATTTTCAAGTGACTAGTCAGTAAAGATTTGGATACGAATTGAAAAGCAATTGCTCGTATTACGTCCATCCACTTACTTATCATTTTTTTCTCTCTTACGTAACCAAATCACCTTTTAAGAAAAAAACAACATCCATTATAAAAAAATCTGCTTTTGCAAACCATAAATAATAAAATAAAACACTAGAGAATCAAGAACAAATCACTGATCAGGCTTTACCAATGTCTCCCATTTGCAGAATAGTTAAATTAATTAATAAGTATTTTGTTTTGAGTTGGATCCCACTTCACTGTGTCTATATTTAGTGATTTTTTTTGTTTTATTTAATAACCTTTATTAAGACATCAACATCCATACCAAATTAATTTGAAATCAAAATGTATAATAAGAAAAAAAAAGATTAAAGGTTAATAAATTGTGGTGTAATTCGGTCATCATCGATCTAGTTGCCTTTGAAGGAGACAATAACCTGAATTAGCCCATTCCTTAGCTCCACTTCAATTTTATTTCATTGTGTCCAATTCATATATATATCAGCTTATAATTAATATATAAGCTGGATAGATTTCACTTTTTTCCATCTTGCGTATGCTTTTCTTATAAAATATTTGGACATAAGATTTCATTTTGATGCCAAAGTTCGGCTCGATTGTTTGTAATAAACTAGGTGACTATAGATTTGATTATTTTGCTTTTTTCTTTTTCTTTTTTATGTTCTAGTGTTTTTATATAACTCGATTTGTGGTTTAAGATCTTTAAAATAAAGAAAGATGGTTTGTATACATAACTTTATCACATGTATACCATTCTTTCAAAAGTTTACAAGAAATAGTTACATATAAAGGTGTAGATGCCAGGATACACTACAAAAAAAAAAGAGTTGATATTTGCATTGCTTATAAATGATACGCTTTTTTATTATTTAAGAAAGGGCTCTGAAAGCTTGCCCAACCCTACAAAATTAATTTTCCGACTAAACATTTTGATTAAACTACCCCAATCATAATAAATATCATTTTTGGTATATACATTTGCGAAAATGTTATTATGGATTGTCTATTTTTAAAAATATCACTAATTATGAATTTTTAGAGCTTAAATCTTAAATTTCTAAACCCTAAAAAATGTTTTGACCTCTAAAAGCCCTTAAACCCTCAAAACTAAACTCTAATACAACATAGTTAACCTAAACATAAATGATATAATGAGTAAATAATTTTTAAAATGTGGTATTTTTGCAATTTTTTTGAAAAAATAGTATTTTTAAAAAATAACACTTTAAAAATAGCATTTCTCAAAATTTCTCATCATAATTAGCTATATAGTTTTGTTTTTAAAGATCTTATCGTTTTCCTATTATTTACTTGTTATTATGTGTTTTTTTTAATACTTTTTTACTAATTACGTTTTAACAAGTCATTTTGTTTTCATGCATGTTATATTTGATTTTGTAAATTAAAATTGAAACTAAATAATTTTTTCGAAAGGTTTTTTAGATAAGATGGACTGGATGGAATTGGAGTAGATCGCTATTTTAGGACCGAGACTATTAAAATCCAAACCTATTTCGGATGACCCTACATTAATCAATTCGTGGATGAAAATGTTAAATTTAGATCTTTTCTTTCAAAATGACCAAACTAAGAATAAGTGAACATTTTAAATGTTCACATAGACAGTTATAAGGTGAATGATATATTTTCCTACAATGCTAAATTATAATGGCATGAGAATATACTTGGTTAAACTGTCAATATATATGTCCTCGTTATAATTAAGAAAAAAATCACGTTGGAAAATTTCAATTTCAAAGCACAATGATTGTGTAAACGATAGGATAATAGTGAATTTTGGGTGAATAGAAAACCTAAAAAATAAAAAGGACATAACAGTCTCGTCCACTATATACTTACTACATTAACCACATAGGCACAGGTCCACTCATACTGGATCCATGTGTGTTAAATTACATCATCGGCTTCGCTTATATCATTTATATATAAGAATTTATATTAAATGATTATTAAAATAAGAATATAAACAGTGAATATATACAATTTTTTCCATCTGAAATACTATTTTATAAAATTTTGGACAAATACAAAGCCAGAGTACAGTGACGCCAAGCCTATAAACTAACCCGGCGACATAATATTATATCCCTGAAAATGAAACCCTAACTTAGAAATTCATACAATCTAATTTAGAAACAAACGCCAAAACTATAATAAACTCTATACATGAAGTAAACATTTAATTATTTATTTAATACATGAAGTAAAAATTGTGTATATGTTTAAAAAAAAAAGAGTAAACATTGTCTAAAAACGGGTAAAAACAACGATTAAGACTTGAATTTAAAAGAAACTAAAGTGGATAACACAAATCTAAAACAATGATAAAAAAAAAAAATCTATGGCAAATTAATACTATTTCCTGAATAAAGTGTTCTTAAGTTCATAATCTGGTAAAAACAAACGATATGACTAGATGTTCTCACCATTATTATTTTTTTTTTGCTAAACAAGTTCTCACCATTATTTTGAAAGTGGCGATGTCGAATAATACGACTTTTGAACGCCTCGAGTTTATTTTTGAGTTACGTTCATTTTCTACCTATATATTTTGATTAAAATAAAACTGAAATTAAGAGTATAATTATTTCCTTTTTAGGCTATAGACTAAAGAATTCTACTCTAAGAATAAGTACAAATATAATAAATGAATACACGCATGAAAATACTCATAATCAAATTTTTCAAAACTCTTGACTCCATATAACTATTGTTTCGGGAGATGGCGTTAGAGACATTTTTTTTAGTTTCCATAGCTTACATTAGGCCAAAATGGTTTAAACTTTGGTTTGATGTAACTCTCTAAGCTATTAGAAAAAGCCGAAATGTTGTATAAATGGGTAATTTGTTTTTTCATCCGTTCTTGAAGATTCGTATAACTCCCGATAATTTTTTAATGTTTTTATATAGTAATCTAGAAGCACATTAAAAATATATAATTTTTATTTCTTCTGTTTTAAAATATAAGTTGTTTTTGAAGTTTTATTTTTTTTTTAAATGTAAATTGTTTTGACAATTCTAAGTATTTTTTAACTTTATTAAATATTGTGTGATCATTAGTATTTTGCAGTCTTTTGTATGATTGGTTAAATTATTTTTATTAAATATATTAAATAATATTATTTAATAAAAAAATAATTTTTTAATATGTTAAAATAATTTATATTTTAAAATAGAGAAAGTATATGTTAATTGATAACGTAGAACAACGCCTGATCATCATCCACTAATTCATATAAACAAATCATAGTACGCTTATATGAGGTGACTCAAACGGTCAATCATATTTAAGGATTCAAAATAGTCGATTATATTGTAAAGATATGATTACGTTTTAGTACCATTTAAGACATTTTGTTCATCATTACATATCACATTACTGATTGTTTAGGAAAATAATAAAAATAGAAAGCAAATCATGACCTAATTCTTCCATACTACTGCTTTTAGTCTTAATTTACAGTTCTAGTTGTTTTCAATCGGAGTAGTACACTTGGCTCGTTCCTCTACACCACTAGTATCACCTTTTTCACATTGAAATTAACAACTAATTATAAGATCAATTTTCAACTTATGCAGCATCCATTATCTTATAACCGTAGATTATTTTATATATTAACTTTAAACTTATCATACTTTTTCCTCGCTCAAATTTGGTAATTGTGCACCTCTTATAAATATTTACATTATTTTATCAACGTATCGTTTCGGTCGACAACTATTGATGAGCTGTGTATATATTATACCATTCCACCAATGGTCTCTGTATAATCGCAATTATACTTCTTTAATGACCATTGGGAAGTGGATTATATATGCTTTGATTATTTGTAACTAAATGACTCTTCACCTAATAATTATTGAAAGGTCATTTTACTTTTCAAAATATTGATTTACTGGTTCACCAAGCAAAGAACCGGTGGTTTAATTCAATTCCCAATCCAGTAGGGTCAACAGAAGTTTCTTGCCAATTTACAAAAAGCTCGCACGCATACGTCTCAAACTATTTAAAGTGTTTTTTTTTTTTGAAAACATCATCAAACTATTTAAAGTTGTGTTTAATTTTTAAATATAGTGGTACCATTGAATACAGAGTGAATTTGGTAAATGACAAGATGAAATAAGTTAATTAAGAAAATAGCAAAGAGAAATTGAAATTTAGGAAACTAACAAAAAGATACAAAAAAAAAAATTAAATTGCAGCAAATAGAAAACATGTTTTGTTTGTGTTGTGCGTGGGGAAGAACTGAAGATAATGACCACATTGATTGCATATTTAATGCATTTTTATTAGTTGTCTTTTTTTTCCTCTCGTCTTCTCCTTCTGTAATTTCTTCTTCCTCTCATCTCTTTTTTCTTCATTTTCTTTTCTGATAATCAACAGAAACTCAAAACTCAAATTAGTATGTGTGGAGTAACGGTACCGACAGAGTCTAGTAACTCAAAACTACAAGAGATAAAAAAACAACAAATTATATATTAACATGAAAATATAACACGCTATATATAATACTGTCTTGTTACATGTAAAAATAACATGTTTTTATATGTTCAGTGAAAAAGTTTTGATATTGTCATTTTACAAATGTACTTCATATAAAATAGACCTCTATTTTATTTAATAACGGTTTATATCTATTTGTAGCGCACTAATTAAATAAAAGAACTGACATAAAAAATAGGTTTTATAATTTGTTACCTCGTTAAGTAAAAAAATAGAGGTCTATTTTTGTCTTTAAATGCTACTATAAAAAATTGTAGCATGTTACACAATAAAATAACTAGTTATTTTAACAAAATATACATGTATATTTATGCATAGCTAGTTAATATAATCTACAAATTTATTTATCTTGTTATGTAGAAAGTTAGAGGTACAATTTTATATTTATATGATACTAACAAGTTATGAAAAGACATAGCTTGTTATGAATATGGTTTTGCAGATGAACTTACCGATCCTACTTGGGAAAGAATGCAAAAATCATAAAAGTGAAAAAAAAAACAGAGCAACAAAGAAAAAGAACTTAAAACCCATAACTTTCACTTCTTCATCTTCACATACAAAACCTGATCTCGTCCAGATCAATTCTCTATACATAAAGCAAGAAAAAGAATTTAAGAATCAGACATAGAGATGAACAAACATGTACTAAATCAATCGATTTACAAATATTAAAAGTGACAACATAGATCTGTAAGATAATACTTAGCAAAGTAAAACTAATATTTATCTCGTTATTTAGAAAGTTAGAGGTACATTTCTATATTTATATGATACACTAAACATTTTAACAAATTATGAAAACACGTAGCTTGTTATGAAAATCGATAGGGTTTAACATATGAACTACCGGTCTTACTTGGGATAGAATCCAAAAGTCATAAAAGTGAAGAAAAAATATAGCAACAAAAAAAAACACTAAAACCCCATATATAGCTTACACTTCTTTATATCCACATACAAAACTCAATCTCAATCACATCAATTCTCTATACATAAAGCAACAAATAATTAAAAAAATCCAACCACTGGTAATTCGTTCTAATTTTCGCCCTTGTTTGTGCAATCAAATATTTCCCCATCTGTGCAACACTAACATGATTACCTTCATCATCCCAACTATAACCTGTCGACACATCCCAACATCTTCATCACCAATGGTAGAAATTATTGAGATAACATCAACCTAAACATGAAATAGATGAATAATAAAACAAAATAAAAAAAACTATGAATTTAACACCATTGGGACCATAAAAATAAAATATCATGGACAGACACGAAAACACTTATATGTACATGTTATAACCTGGACCTCTAAGTATATGTTTAGATGACTATTTTGGTATATATACGTCAACACTAATATTTAGATATTCACATATAAAAATAGCTATACATCTATAATTATAAACAGGTATAAGTGGTACAAAAAAACGTCAAAAAAGGTACATACTAACTCATCCTCATCAAGTTCCCACAGTTTGTCAAGCTTTAACGCAATCACCGGACGACTTTCGTCATCTCAAAATAGCCCAGTAAATGAAACCATAGATCTGTAAAATCGACCGATTCACCCAAAAAACAAAGAACACATAGCGATTTCAATCTAGATTGAAAACTTGAAGTAATGCAAACAATAAAAGGATGAAAAATCAGGATACACACAAATCTAGTTCCCGAAATCGATTTAAAACTCGGCAATTTGAGCTGATTTGAGATAACAAATAAGAGAAATAGAACAAAAATAAGAGGAGAATCTTGGGAATAGAGAGAGAAGTGAACAGATGGATATGCAAAAAGCAGATTCTATGAAAACTAGTTCTTTTTAGTTCGACGGGATAAAAGAAACATGGAGATTTTAATCACATCACCATTTATAATTGAAACTAAATGAAGCTAAAGATAAGGACAAATTTAATGCTTATTGAGACGTGTGATAATTTGTGTTAGAGAGGAGAGATGATACAGTAGGCCAGTGAGGGTAAGACTGGAAGAATTGATGGTGAAATACTCTCTCCCTAGTAACAACGAAACTACTCTTGTCATTCTCTTAATTATGCCCGACAGTATTGTCAGTGGGTGCAAATACTCTTGAATACATAAACATATGACAAATTGGAAATATACTTTTACCAAATTAACCTTCAACCAAACAAATAAATAAATACACCTGTAATTAATAATATCAGAAATTAGAAGAATTTTTTTTTTTTTAAAAAGAAAATTTAGAAAACATTATTGACGTTTAATACATATGTGGACAATAATATTAATTTCAGAAGATGATTTGTATATATCGGCTATATGTTGTTATGTGTATTTTCGAATTTGGTTTTTATATATAATATCGGATGATAAAAAAGAAAAAAAAAAGACATATGTGAGCATACTGACTTTATTTCATAATTTAGTTTTGACTGCACACACGATAGTTAATATGCAAGATATACATTTTGCTTTTGAAGTTATTTACGATATTAATTAAAAGCAAAATCTGTTACATGTAAACAAATTTTTATTCAATTTCGAATCAAAGAATTTAGTTTAAATTCAGTTTAGTTCGATCAAACTCGTAAGATCAGCCACGAATATTATGGCCTACTAGTCCACTTGGTTTTGTGTGTATGTGGTGGTTATTCAGTACAGGCAATTGCAATTTTTAAATTATTATAAATTTCCTTTCCAATAATTACGATTTTCTAGTGACATTCTTAAAACATTGTTGTCATTTCATCCTATTGGTAATGTCTTGCTTGTTTTTGTTTGGTCGTTCGAAAGTGCTTCTACTTACTGTTCATGATATTCACTGTTCTTTGTACAAATGTGATGTCACGTTACATAAAACCTCGCATTCGCATATTAATTAGTTTAAATTTAAAGAAAGTTAAAGGGAGAAGACAAATAGAAATTTAGGTCTCGATTTGAAAGCAAACTTTTTAAGGCTATTACTGGAAACATCGAATCAGAAAAAAAAAATCGTGAATATAACGTAATGAGATAGATAAGATAGAACTTTTAAGTTTAAAAAATCGTTTTATTCAATAATTTATTGTTTTGTGGTTGATTGTTAAAGATGTTTGTTCAAGGGATATTTTGTCTGTGGATTTTATAATTTTGGATAAATTTCATACACAAATAGCAAAGATGTATAAAAAACACAATAATACAGAAATAGAACGAGGGTCTATGGTGGTGAAATGTGGAGTTACATGGATGCGGAAAAAAACAAAAACAAAAAGTATATATTCTTGATCTTGCAAGACATGACATCTTCTATGATTTTTTATATAAGAGTATATATACCTTCTTTTTTTATAGATTCAAAAAGTTAGTACCTTTTACATCTTCTAGGATTTTTACTCTTAGCCAATCCCAAAAACACTAAATGCTATTGTTTTATATTTTTTTAAACTTCTAAATGCTAATTTTTTCCAGTATATATCGATATTATTAGGATCGTTTTAGGTATCCTTTCAGCATTATCCTTTAGGTTTCCGTATAAATATTCAAAAGAACATCTTATATTGATTTGTTTTAGGTAGAAAAAAAGAAAGTTATTTAATCAACTAAGAGCTGCAGTATACATAACCTATAATTAATGTTTTGCACTAATTCTGTCATCGTATCATAACTCACGTTTAAATTCGATGATGTGAATGTGTATAAGTTATAAATGACAAAAATAAAATAAAATCAATTAACCACATAATTTAGCTTAGAAGTTAGAAGAGTTAAATTATAAACTGTTAATTGCATCACACATTATGTGAAACATCTAAGTCGCATGTCCAAATAGACTGACTCAAACATCAATGCAATATGTTTTTTTTTTTGTGGTTTTTGATTGGCTAATGTAAGCTCATCACGTTGCTTATATATAAAATTCATGCATCAATGCGATATGTTTTTTATTATTACGTTACATTTTTTTTTTGAAAAAGGGCTTGTTTATTACGTTACATATTGATTACAAAGTTAAGGTTTTCTCCTATTTATCAAGTTCTTCCTTAAACATGGATGCAGAAAAGAGTATTTTACGTGTTCGTCATAAGAAACTCCAAAATATCATTAGGATTTCTGTTCTGTTTATATCCTTTCTAGTTGATTTTGGGTAATAATTTGATGAGATTAGCATCTGATCCATATATTCGAAGTATGAAACCAATATATCTGTGGGTTTCATTTAACATTTCTTCCTCAAGTTCGAGCAGATCACTTATATGAAATCATATGTGAAACGACTTTGTGATGTTTGCGACGAATACAGACGACAAAGGTTTACTAAAACCTAACAATGAACTTAATTTTTCAATAGTTTTATCATTATGTTAAAATAAATGTGGACAATCTTTAGTAGAACTGAAAACATATATATAGTTTAGTTCTTTTTTTTTGCTAAAAAATATAGATTAGTTCTCACGTTGTCGTTCCAATCTTTGATAGGTTATTAGTTCTTACGTTGTCGTTCCAATTATGTATTTCTTTGTCATTTTAAAATCTTTTAATAGTTATATAATTGACAAATATCAGATTCTGTTATTCTTGTAAATTACAATACATATAATTATGTTTTGTGGCTACACAAATAATTTTAATAACTTAGTACATACAAGCTGTAAAGATATATAATCATGACGACAAAAGAAAAATATATAATCATATTCTTTTATGAATATTCAAAAAAAGATATAAACTCATATTACTTTATGCAAAAAGAAAACTATATTTTAAATTAATTACTATATGATATATTCTTTTTTTTTTGTCGGCTTCGCAAGTTTATATAACTGTGAGAAAATTGTCATGATAAAAATATGTTATTTAGGATGGTGCTAATTATTATTCATTTCATAACCAACTGTACACAAAGAAACAAAATAAACATACATACAGCGAACAATTATTTTTTTCTCTTAAAAATGAGTTTGTGATTTAAAGAATGCAGTACTGTTTTGTTGGAAATTAAAACAGTGTGACCCAAACTCTCAAGTTCTCCGGCCCATTGTGATTTAATGTAAAAGAAATCATTGTAAAATTGAAGATTAATATATATACTTTCATCGTATGATCATAGATGGACAGATAGCTAACTGTGAAATATAAACAGAAGATGTCAATCATTTTTTGTATTAGAATATACACATCATTTTTGGATTTTCGTGAAGTTATAATCAAATGATATTTTCTAAGATTAAAAATACGCTAATCTATTGTTAAATTACTTATTTAAAAAGAAATATTCATTTCACTATATGTTTTGATGAAAAGATATTTTTTTAATAGAAGAAGCTTGGTCAAAAATAAGAATTTTGAAATCGTAACATTTTATGCAATAAGAGATATTCCTCTATTTTTTGCTCGTATTTTTATATCTATTCTCCAACCTCTCAAAGGCCTCAAAGCACGAAAGATATCAAAAGCTTGGTATCTATAAGACAGCCATGTTTGAGGTCTAGTAACAACTTCCATTATATCAGATGCTTCTGATACAAAGACCACCTGATTACTTGATCGGT
Organism: Arabis hirsuta; assembly: GCA_964056655.1. Classification (NCBI taxonomy): domain Eukaryota; kingdom Viridiplantae; phylum Streptophyta; class Magnoliopsida; order Brassicales; family Brassicaceae; genus Arabis; species Arabis hirsuta. The sequence continues at coordinate 35,679,833 of OZ053305.1, forward strand.
AAGCATACCTTTGTTTTCAAAATGATAGTAAGAAAGGAAAATAGAGAGATCAAAAGTCTAGGGACATCGAGTCGAAATGGGGAAAGTTGAGGAGGGGAGAGCAGTCAATCCATAGCTTTATGGAGACTACTATTTAAGTTGCAAAGATTCGAGACTATGCAACAAAAAATTTCCACCATAGTCTTTTAGGACATAAGTCCCTCCTCCCAGCCGAACCCTTTTTTACCATAAGTTACCTAACCTATATTGCATATTAGCCAAGGTTCGCGTGCGGGTTTCCACTTCTTTATGTCTTCTCCAACATTTGGAGAGACCTAGCATAATCTCTTTCCATACTTTGTGAGAGAAACCATTTAGTGATATATTTCATGATCTTCTCTATTGTTTCTAGTGTGTGGAACGTTTTCCCTTACAAAATAAAGTGTTTATATATTCCATAGCCAAAGTATACAAAGGAAACTCCTTCTGCGTCAAAACCTTTTTCAGAGCTCGAGTAGTTAAATATGGTCCAAACTTACCTGGCCGATGTGCAGGCAAAAAAAAAAAATGGTTTATTGATTCTCCCTCTATCCCACAATTTTGATACCTATTTTCATTCTACCACTAGGATGGCTCCACTTACAGCTTTCACACGACATTTTTCATTTTTGGGTTCGTTGTTTTTCTGACCTTGTTTCACCTTAATTGTTATTTAAACAAATTAAAGTTTTGTCTTGGTCTGCATGGGGATGCTTTATACATTTTGCAAGTTTGTTACTATGTATACCTTAAGATTTTTTTTCGCTAACTGTATACCTTAAGATTTAAGTCAATGCGAGTATTTTTAATCCATGAAAATCTTAATATTTCATTGAATATAGGTAAATCCATATTCATATATCTATGATTCAAGCCTTTCGGAAGGAGCTCACGTCCATGAAGGAAGCTTCTCCACGCAAAGGAGGATCATGTACATTTTTTTACATTCAAATTTTCATCAACCTAGCAAACATAAGAGAATTTTGATACTGATTTTTCAAGCTGGAGAAGTCCTTTGTTTAAAACATTTAATGTCTTTAAAGTCTATCCCTCCAATATATGCATCTTATTCTAGTAATATCAATTTTGAAGAATACTTATTAAAATTCCAAACATATGTTTTTATTCGTTAATTAAGAGTCTGAAGACCTAAATGATCGTTTGTGATTGGTATAAACGTGGTGTAAACTAAAATATCAAAAATATGGAGGACCACCTCTCAATTAATACCGTTATTACACGTAGTTGCCGGTGGAAAAGAACAAATCATGTATAAATGTTAAATAAATAGAGCACCGTTTCCTTAAATTTAATTAACTTTTTTTTTGTTATTTCCAAAATCTCCTTAATTGCTTCTCATAACAAGATAATTATCATAATTAAATTATGTGTTGATCCGATCCCCCTGTTTTGTCACTATCTCCGTACGTATTTAATTGACTTCTTACATTATTTCCATTAATAATTCTTAATATACTCCATATATTTATATAAAAATAACAAAAAGCTATTTTAAAATTGTTAGTTAATCATTTACATTCATCACAAAAATCATTTACTTATTTCAGTTAACAAACATGGTTAATATCCTAATCCATATGCTTCGTCTCGTACCTGTTTCTCGTCCCAGTCCTTATCCATCCGGTTCTAACCTTTACATTGACTCCCATCCCAATCCTTACTCGTTTCGTCCCGCCCTAGTCTTTACCGCTTTCCCTTTTTCCAGCCCTTACCGATCCAGTCTTATCTAATTGTTGAGCTTCGACTTCTTGTATAATGTGGTCAAAGATACATGTTGTGAAACCATATACAAAATCAACGTCCCGATGAACAGATATTGCTAGGGGTTTTAATCATAAAAAGAAAATATAAATCAACCATTGCACCAATTAAAACAAAAAAAGTACTTCGTCGAGGACAAACCTTCAAAAATTACTATAACAACAGTACCATGGTTACTATAACAATAAATCATTTATGATCGAATACTTGTTTTATACTAATAATTTATATTTATTTTTTTAATTTATAGATATAGCAATATATTTTAGCAAATTAAATGATTATAAACATTAATATGTGATATAATAAGTTATAAATGTACACAAAACATTTAAAACAATTAAAATTTCTAACAAATTAAGAGGAACTAAACTCTAATTATTATAATTATTTTTTATTTTCTTTCCTTCCATCATATACTTTTTTGCTTTTCAATATTTCATTTTGAATAATTATTATAATTATATTCTATTTACAATGTTACCAAAACAAATTTCTTTTTTTGCCAACAATACATTTAAAATAAAATAGCCTCCATTGACTGGTTTACTCAATCCACAAAAAGAAATATCTTCTTTTTTACACATTCTCTATTTAGTTAAGGGATTAAGTTCTAATTTTTCCAACACACATTTGCTATTTATTATTTTCAATTCCTCATTTATAAATATCTGATTTTTTTTACACATATCATAGTTTGAAAACATCATATTATATATGTATATAAAAAAGGTTGTGCTGTATGACCATTAAGTAGTTAAAACGAAAGATCGGTACTAAATCTTATAATAACAGATGAAATTAAAGGACTGATTTTTTTTAGTATACAAAAACCCCACTTGCTATTTTGGTATAGATGTCTGACGTGTGACTGAGCTGGCAAAGAATATTATAATCTGAAAATAAGGAAAAAACATATAAAAATCAAACTTAATTATCCAATTTGTCTCCAATTTTCCCATTTTTTCATTACCGTACGAATCAACAAGGTACGTTTTCTCCCTTCTTCTTCTTCCTCGGATTTTCCGGTTCTTCGTTTTTTTTTTGCTTCTTCCGTAATTGAATCGAAAGTTTTTATTTTTCCTGGGAAAATCAAGAGAGAAATTGTTCGGAGAAAGGGAACCAAATTAAAAAAAAAAATTCCGCGATTTGATTGGGATTTGGTTATTGAATTGGATGATTGATGATTATATGTTTTTGATATTGATTCCCGAGAAAATCGGAATGAACAAAACAAAGTTAATCCTAGAAATTGCGTTGACTTTGTTTGTTTATTTTTTGGGGCTAATTTTGACTCGGTCATATATTTTAGGGTTTGGTTTCTCTGTGTAATTTACACAAATTAGGGTTTTTATATTGTAGTTGATGGATTCGTTTTGTGTATTCTACATGTAAAGTTTTGACATTTGTTCTGTTTTGTTGGAAAATCTTGATTTGGGTTTTGTACTAAGTGGAACAAGATTTGAGATTTAGATTAAATTGGTTCTGCAAATGTAAAAAGATTTGATTTTTGAATTGTCAAATTTGGTGATTGTGTTCATATAACATTGAGAAGGTGTTTTCATATAGAACCATTGTAATAATATGCAGAAGCTTTTAAAGGAATTTGGATGGAACAACCGAGTGACAAGGCCTCTCAAGAACAAGTTCGTGAATCTCTCATCGCCATTTCTTACACTTCGCCCGAAGAACCGTCTCTTCCTCTGTCCTCTGATGTGAAACCTGTTGTTATTAGTACCACCACCACTAACGGAGGAGTCACCAAAGGAAACAACGATGATGCGGAAAAACTCAGGTCCGAGCTGATTTCGATTTCGTATGACGAGTCAGCTTCACCGGATGTAGCTGTTTCCCCGACATTGTCCAACGGTGTCTGTCGGGGATAGGAGTGAAATGTACAGCTTGTTGAAAGTCTTTTCTTCTATGCATAAAGACTTATTGTTTTGGTCTTAAAGAAGACCATTTCGATAATATGTTAAACGTTTTACTCCTTAACTATAAATGATTGAAAATCAATGAAATTTCTCTTTTTTTGTGTGCTTCTTGGATCTATCTTTATGTAAGTTAAAAGCTCTATCGAGTCTCGTTGGATGATCTGAATCAAATTAGTATCACACTGAGATACAAGCTTGAGAGAGAGGTAAGAAACATTGTGAAGTGAAAAGATTGAAACTTGTAAATGGATTCTCTTGTTTTGCTCTTTTTTTTAGGACATTCGGGGAAAGATAAAACGGCGAAGAAACCCTAGTGAGCTGCGTCTTCCTCTTCGCAGAATTTGGTGTATGCCTTTGGATCCATCAAGGATTCCAACTCCGCGGGGCTGCTTGGTTTCACCTTTATCATCCAACCATCTTCATAAGGGCTTGAGTTGATCTATATACACCAAATGAAAAAACCGATAAAACTCAGTTCGATCAGCACGCGCCATACCACACACCGAGGTAATTGTTTCGAATGAATGAAAAAACTTACCAAACCAGGTGAATCGGTGAGCTTTGTGTTAACCTCAATGACTTCACCAGAGATTGGAGATATAATCTCACTTGTAGCCTTAACACTCTCAACAGCTCCAAAGCTTTTCTCTTTGCTCACTGAACTTTTTTCTTCAGGCAACTCGACAAACACAACTTCTCCTAAATGACCCTACACAGATAATACTCTCTATGATTCAGACACTAATAAACCTGATCTAAAACTTAGTTCTTCTGAGCTATATATATGTTTTTGTTTACCTGAGCATGGTCAGAGATGCCAATGGTAGCCACTGAGCCTTCATGTTTCACCCACTCATGTGAATTTGCATACTTAAGTCCTTCCAACACTTTAAAAAACCCAAACCCACCAAAGAGTTTTCAGACAGAGTTACAAAACAAGAACCAATGCAACATACAAGTTGTGTTTTTCACCTGAGGAGAAGCATCTTGAGATGGAGAAAGCTGGAGAGAGATGAGACTTTGAAACAGAAGAAGAAAGCTTGAGAGCATTTGCTGTAGAAGAAGCCCACATTCTCAGTGCCATTTTTCTTGTTCTTGGTTTGATTTTTTTTCCAAAGGAAAGTGTGAAAAAATAAAGAAAACTCTCTTAATAGCTTTTTTCTATCTTTAGATGTATGGCAGAAAATGAAGGCCTAATCTTCATGGTGCGTCCAAAAAAGTGTAACCCAAACCCTCTTGATTATCCAGAAGTTTAGTCCTTATGTAAAGGAATTTTTTTGACAAGGAACAAAAGTTTGGGTCTATTTGTGTTAATATTATAACTTTATGGGGGGGTTTTTTAGTTAGTAAAATGTTTACACATTCTACAGAAATTTTGAGCAATTTGAGGTCTTTGTAATGTTTGAATAAATCAAGTGTAGATATTTTCAATTGCAGAGACATGGATTCGAACTCAGGTTTAGGACATGATGTTTCTCACTCATGCATTTAGTCAACTGTGTTTAACATGTACTCCATGATGTTGTTTTAGCTCATGGATCAGCTAAAATTGTTTATTACTGATCAAGTGATCATTGCTAACAGAAAATGTTTCACCAATCAATATCTCTCTTAAAGAATCTTAGTAGAATCACTACCGGATCTACGATTCAGACCCGGTCCATGACCTACAAGACCAGACCTGTGACAGTAATCCACGGCGATGTGATGGATGCAATGCACACGCCGGTCTACTTTGAGGCATATGACATAAAGGGAAGTATGAATCATTTGCCGCGGGAAATGGTGGAATCGATACGGAAGAACCAAGTGTTGTTTGAATGGTAAATTCAAGACCTCCTTGTGTGGTGGTGCAAGGAAGGAGCTTGACCTCTTTGTATCTCTGGTTCATTGTTTCAATCTTAATGGTCAACCGAGTCCCTACAAGAACGTTGACATTGTGGTGATCAGAGAGAACACAGATGGTGAAAATGCAGTGCGTGAGCACCAAGTTTTTCCCGGTGTCATCCAGAGTTTTAAAGTGACAATGCAAAGTTCTGGTCTGATCGTATCGCGAAGTTTGCTTTCGAATATGCTCAATCGAACAAAAGGAAGAAAGTTACAGCAGTGCATTACAAGCAAAAAGACGTCATTGTAACTCCAAATCTCTATGGGAATATAGTTGCAAACATTGCTGCTGGTGTTGCGGGAGGATTCATTTATATCATCTCCAAATATCCTCATGACTTCTGCCCTCTCAAGATCTTTATAGATCCAATCTGGAAAGTACATTGAACTATTGTTGGATCTAGAGTGTTCAATTTTTTTTACATTCCTTGCTCCAATCATCTCGAGAACCACCATACCATAGCTATACACATCGGACTTATGCGAAGCTCTTCCAAAACTCTTGGAAGGGGCAATGTATCCTATTGTCCCTCTCGCGTCTAGCATTGAAATGCTACTCTCTTTATTTTTACAGAGCATAGCAAGACCGAAATCTGAAATCTTGGGACAAAGATCCTTGTCGATGAGTATGTTTTGCGGCTTTATGTCGAAATGCACTATACTCTCGATACACTACGATTGTGCAAATACTCTAGGCCGCGAGAAACACCTACCGCAATGTTATATAACTTTTCCCATTCCAACTTCGTTGACATATTCTTCGAAATGAACTTGTCGAGGGATCCATTCGGCATGAACTCGTAGATTATAGCTCTCTTATTCCCTTCATAACAAAATCCAAGAAGAAAAACAATATTGACATGAGATGTTCTACTCATGCTAGCTACTTCGTTGGTGAAGTCTTCTCCATTTCCCTTTGAATCCTTCAAGACCTTCACTGCGACATCTCGGCCTCCATCGGGTAACTTCCCTTTATAGACAGTCCCAAATCCTCCTTTCCCGAGAACATGCACAAATGAGTTTGTCATCTTCTTGACTTTTTCGTAGATATATTTTCTAGACATTACAGCCGCTTCAACGCATTATCCATTCCAATTACTCTTTCTCGCATTCTTTACTCTCACCATTACCGCAACCACAGTAAAGATAATCACAATTAAAGGTCCTGAGACTCCTGCAATAAGATAAGAAGAATCACAATAAAGTTCATGCAAAGCTTACATAGTTCGAGTGGCACTTGAGAGAAGACCATATAAAATATTCTGGTTCTCGGCTTGAGGGGATGTACCGGCCTAGACTAACAACCTCTTAGTATTCGAAATAAGTAATAATAATAATAAAAGATGTTATGTATAATTGTCACATGGATTGAAGGATTTGGTACCGAGTATGAGTTTTAACTTCCATGATGATTTTTCTACAAAACACAAGACATTTTGGCATGACAAAAATAGTCATCCCAAAAGTATTCAGTGAAACAGAGAAAAGATAAATCATTTACTTGTCTTTACTATCTCAGAATTGCAAGTATGCTGGTGAGGCTCGTCCATACAGTAGCAGACGAATGCTCTCGAGGTCTCATTATGACCACAAGCTCCCCCTGATGTTACTATCTTCGTTGATTGTTACGTTCTCAGGGTTTTGGGGACAAAGATTGTTGAGGTAATGTTTTCTTGCGAGTGTTATGATACCAGAGTCATAGTTCATCTCAAGGATTTGGAACTTAATGGAGGATATATTCAACTCTGCGAAATCTCCATTGCCGCTGACCTCGAAATCCGGATGACCGCACTCTTCTCTCCCAGATTTCCAAAAGGGATAATAGAGTTTTGTATGATCTCCGCAGCTAAATCGATGAGCGCAGCGGCTGTGACGCTCATCAAGTGACAAAACAGAAGATGGAATCACACCAATGATGCACCGGGTTTTGTAAACCGCGCTCTTTCGTGATAACTTGAACCGGGTTTTCGGACATGTTCCAAATAGTTTACTCGCATAAAGCCTAACTACTATGTGATGTTTGTCATGATTCGATAGAAAGAGCTAAGTGCTTTGGTGTCTTGTTCAGAAACGAACTGTCTGCTGTTTTGTTTTTCACTCAATTACTCATTTCCCTGTTTTAGACCATTGTATAAATAACATTAGTGTAATTGATTTTGACTGTCCACAATCTCTCTAACAAAAAACTCAAGGATGACCAAAAATGAGTTAATGTACTAAAGAGAGAGCTCTTCTAACAATCTGTCAAAAGTTATATATATATATATATACTCACATCTGTTTCCACTATTCTTTCCCCGATCTAATCTGATTCCTTACATTGCAGCTTTTCCAGCTCCTTTGGGCATTTTCTTTGATGCAGCTGAATATATTGAAGATGGGATTTGCATTTAGAGATCGAAAGATTAGACAGACTAATAACAAAACCGTATATTATTGGACAGAGTTTAAAGAATGTTCATACCATCTTCAACGTCCTTGAGCTGGTAGTAGTGAGGAGCTAATTCTATCAACCAATCTGGCTTCAACTCCGTTACCTACATTTTCAGGTTAAATGGAGAGTTTAGCGTCTGAACAAACCGATGAATGAAACCAAAGAAGTAAAACCAAAAATAATCCAATTATGATGATGAAATATATTCATTACCTGCCGCATGTATTCCTTGGAGGTAAGGACTAGTTCATGATATACAACCCATCTTGGCAATACCTACAATAAGCATTGAGAAGAATTCATCAATACTCAAAAGTTATAAGATTCTATCAATATTCATATTTGGTGTAATGTAGAATGAAAATTAGTCAACCTGAGATAAGCCTGAGTTGGGATGTATGTGCACTGTCTGGGGATGCTTCACAGTTCGATATGATCCATTCTTCTGCATCTTCGCAGTGTGCGGAAAAAAACCTGAGTAATAATAAGATCATTAGCAAATGCAAAATTGTAAGGAATCTTATATTTTTAATCAACAAAAAGGAAGAGAGCATGGAATTTTACCGGCTACAATGGATTTCCTAACAGTATCCAAATCATTAAGGTTTGAGCTGATTTCTATTTCCACTCTCTCGAGAAGTCCCTCCAATTGATCACGGATATCTCTGGCTCTTTTCATGCTCCGGACCTGAACAAATAATCAACCCAAAACATGTGTCAAATGGGTTCAGATCTCATAAGACGCAATGATAATCATAGAGAGACAACTCAGGTACCTGAATATAGTTCTCATAGCACCACTGAGTAGAGTAGTTTGTTTCCTTCCATGAACTGTAAACCTTCAGAAACAACGACGACAATAAGCATATTGAGATAGCACTATAAGCTAGTGGAAGAGAACACAGAAAAAAAGAAGGAATACAAAAACAAAAAAAGAGGGAATCAAAAGGTTCTAACCTTTAGCAAAGCAATATGGTCACCGACATTCCCGGTGTGGAAATTCATTCTTGCATTGTCTGCATGAACCTGTTTGTCCTTGGGACGGTAGAAGATAGAGCCACCAATGGACAACATAGCAGCAATCGATATTATCTCATCGGAGCACTTGTACTTGTCGGAAACGACAATCATCTTCGACAACATTGGATCAAGAGGAAATTCCGCCATCCTTCTACCAGCTTTAGTCAATTCACCAAGCTTGTTTAGAGCACCCAGAGCAAAGAGAAGTTCTAAAGCCTTCACAAGAGCTTCAGCAGGTGGAGGGTCCATGAAGTCAAAGTTTATCAAATCATGAATACCAAGACTCTTTAAAGCGAGTACCACGCTAGCAAGATTCGTTCTTTGTACTTCTGGCACTGTGTTTTCCTCTAAGTCATTGTTGTAATTAAACGCTGTGTACAGACGGTAACACTTCCCTGCGCTTGTTCTTCCAGCTCGACCAGCTCGCTGAGTTGCTGAAGCCTTAGAGATAGGAGTAATAAGCAAAGATTCCATCCCTGTTCTAGGGTTATATGATTTCATCTTGCTAAAGCCTGGATCAACAACATATTTTATACCATCAATGGTCAATGAAGTTTCTGCAATGTTTGTTGCTAGGACTACTTTCCGTGCCCCTTCTGGAGTTGGCTCAAATATCTTTGCTTGGAGTTCACTTGGCAGGTTTGCGTAAATCGGGCATATAATTAATTCACGGATCTTTGTACCCAAACCTCTTATCCTGTCCTTCAAGATCTCTTCTGCAGTTTCAATTTCCTGTTGACCTGTGAAGAAGACCAATATATCTCCAAGTGGCTCCCTCACATGGATCGTAAGCACAGTAACTATTGCTGCATCCATGTAATCAGCTTCAGGTGCACTTGTAAAGTTAATTTCAACAGGATACCTTCTTCCTGGGAAACTGAAAATCGGGGCTGTATCAAAATAATCAGAAAACTTCTCTGCATCCATTGTTGCACTAGATATCAACAACTTCAAATCAGGCCGAAACCGTGCTATATCCTGTCAAATACAAGAAGAGTCAATCAAAATATATCCAAGGATATAAGTCTTAATTACACAAGCAAGGAGATACGTTGTAAGGGAAAAGCCACTTGCCTTAACTAATCCAAACAGTATATCGGTTGACAGGGTTCTTTCATGAGCCTCATCCACGATAACAACACTGAAAAGGATTTGTAATCAGTAAGCAAAACGTTTCGCTATGTCCAATAGTAATAATCAATGTTCAAGAAAGCGCTAGGCGCTAAGCGGCCCAATGCCTAGTGCCTAGAACGCTTAATCGGAGCCTAGGCGATTTAATAGGCGGTCTAAGCGTTTTACAAAAATACATAATATATTAGATATATATATAGTAAAATATATAAAAAACCATAATTTATAATTAAAAAATTTATATTGTATTTATTTTCATCATTTTATAGCCAAATATATAAAATTTTATAATTTATATAAAAGAAAATTTATATTATTTTATTATTATAATATTTTAGGCGGCAAAAGCGGTAATCGCCACGGTCTATAGGGGCCTAGCGCCGCCTAGACGAACGCCTAGAACGCTTTTTAGAACACTGGTAATAATAAATAACTACAGAAATTTCCATTACCTGTAGCTGGCCAGATCTGGTTCGCCAAGTAGCTCACGCAAAAGCATTCCATCAGTCATATACTTCAGAACTGTTTTGTCTGAAGTACAATCCTCAAATCGAATGGAATAGCCAACCTGTGACAAACACCAACAATATTTTAGAATGTGAGTGAACCGACAATTATGTAATAATCAATTACCAGTAGAAAAAGAGGAAAAGAAGCCAACATACCTCGTGTCCGAGTTTGACACCCATCTCTTGAGCAACACGGGCAGCAACACTCATAGCTGCAACTCTTCGGGGCTGTGTACAACCAACCTGAAATATAATAGAAACTCATTATGGTACTTTACTTGAAAAAGGAGCTACTTTACCAGCCGCTCTATACTTTTGAAACCATCCAACCACAAATGTGACGAACAAAGGTCTTCTTCCTAAATGCTACTACACCTTAAATGAATTAGCTTCTAAATAAGAAAGGGACAAGTTCGTTCCCAACAAGCTAACCGCTCTCTCAGCTAAAGGATAACATACCAATGGCTGGTGAATTAATACCAAGTAGGAGGTTGTACCTTTCCCCGCTTAGTGTAACCAGCTTCGTGGAGATATTGTGGTATTTGTGTAGTCTTGCCTGAGCCAGTGTCTCCCACAATGACCAGAACCTAATAAATTAAAAAAAAAAATGAAAGAAAAGGGCTTTCAAATTTCAATTACATGTAGCAGAGGAAACCATAAGAAACTATATAAAAAAAAAAATTGTGCACAATTTCATAATCAAACACTTCAATTCACATCTTCATCATGACACTGAAATTTAACGTATGCTTTCATTTATAAATATTTCCTTTTCTGTTGATTTTGTATCACTTACATATAGTCATATCTTATATCTACAGAATACTATTTGTGATAGGGACTGGTAAAGTGAGTTTTCGACCGTTATTAGATGGTTTCGAAAATGTAAACCTTTTCTTTTGAAATCTGAATGTTGCAATATGTAAACTAAAGGGGAAAAAAACATGAGCTAAAATCACCTGATGCTCTTCCACAGCCTGAAGCAGCTGCTCACGATATGCGTAAATTGGCAGACTTCTTCTGACCTCCTGATTTACAAACAAATAGATGCAAGAACATGTCAGAATAAATTTTGGTTTCTACTACGGACGTTAATTCAAACAAACATACAAAAAATTTAGATGAAAATATCAAACAGAGTTAATGGTGGTGGTGGTGGTGGGGGGAGGAAGATAGGACCTGAAGTTGCTCTAGAGCTGATTTCTCTGCCAAATCTTGAGATTCTTTAGCTCGCATATCATCATCTTCATACTGCATGAAAACAAAAAACAGTCAGCTACAACTCATATGACAGAAGGTGGCATCAAGTTTAATAGATATCATAGGCAATACATTTTCACCAGCCATCACAGACTCCTTTATGAAATTTATCTGGTCCTCAAACACAAACCTGCAAAAAAAAAAAAAATCCTCAGATCACTATTCAATGTCTAAGAAGTTAACCAGGACTCTCACTCAAACGAGATAAACAAATTTTATAGCAGTGGAATAAGATAAAACAGAACAAATATGCAACAGATCTTACTGATAATCGTCTGAGGCTCGCTTATTCTTTGCACCAAATTTTAACGTTGCTTTTCCTGCACAACAACGTCATTTAAATCAACATAAGAAAAAACAATGTCACTTAAATTAGTGACTAGTAAAAACAAGACTGATCAACAGTAATGAAGTAAAAGAAGATACCAATCTGATGGTCCTCCCAAGCTTCTTGCTCTGCAAATGGATTCATTTTCTCCACTGCATCCAGGTCTCTAAATAAAAAAGGTGATTTAGCACGCCCACATGGATTTTGCAAAATAGTAAAGATATATATTCCAAGTGCAAGCAGATTGCAGTCTGTTGGATCACTACAAAGCGCTCTTTGTCAACTTACTTGTATCGCTGTACAGCAACAGCAAATCTCTTCTCCTGATCAACACCCCCATCTTGATCATACGCATCTGGAATTCTATACTGCACAGTAAGAAGGAGATGTGTTAGATATATAAAAATTATAAAGAACCAGGAGGGAAGGGTCCAGCAAGATGCAAACATTACCTCATCGACATTATCTTCATCTTGTGTTCTTTTCTTCACGAGGTCATAAAGCTCTTTCTTGTATCTAACAAAGAACAGATTCAATTAACCATATATATAGGACCATATAATTTTTAAATGGCAAAAGAAAAAAATGCAAAAGAACAAATCAAAAAGGAGAATTTGTTTACTCGTTAGAACAAGCAAGTTGCATCAGATAGATGATGGCAATAGCAACAACCACCTAGATACAAGAAAGATGTGACAATTACCTAAACTCACGAAGCTCTGTTTCAGTGAGCTTTTCACCTCCAAAAAGATATTGCTCATCTTCTATTTCATCTCTGTGGAGAAAAGGAGGAAAGGTGAGAAATCAATTACAGAGAAGAGATCAATAATAAGGAAAAAAAGAGTGCAAAAATGTATGTGTCATGTACCTTAGTTCTTCCAGTTTCTTCTGTTCCCTCTTCTTCAAATATTCTTGTCTTGAGACTTTCCTGCATCAGACCCAACAAAAGATATTCAATAACATGGACAACGCAAAACAGCCTCCAAAGAGATAATTTATACAAGTGGGAACACCGTCAAGGGTTATTAACAAAGAGGTGGTTGATAGAGTTTATACAATTGGTAATTGGATAACAAGATTGTTGACTACTGCTATTGTCTATCACGGTAGGCAACTATACTTCATTATATTACCTTTTCTTTGTCAAAAAGCAATCATCACAAACACATAAAAGAAGAAAAGTGTCATTACCTTAAGGAATTTAAATCATCCTTATCCAAAGCATTTGCTCTTCGAATAGCCTCTTCTGTTTTGCCAAAAAAAAAAATCCAAAATCAGACTGTCAGGCAAAAAAAGATTTCTATCTAGATCATAAAATCATAGAAGTCCTACAATATGTTCATGCATGAATTATAACAGATTGTACCTTGTTCTTTCTTTGACAATTTTTGCTCCGTTAGCTGATACAAACAAAAAGAATTAGTCAGTATGTATGTCACTGACTTTCACATGTACAGAATACATTGATAAGTGAAACCATACTAACTACATACTTCTCGTCCGGTTAGATAAATTTGTCTAAACGTGTATGCTTTTGCTTAATTCATTTCCCCTACTCAAATGAGCTAGATTTTCCTGTTATGAGTTGCGACAAAACTCATCCACTGAGAACTTGTACATAATTGCGGACAATACTTATCCCCTCATTGGCTATAATAACAGGACCTATTCAGAGCACAACATAGGAAAAACATACCAAGAATCAGATTGAGGCATACCTTTCGTGTTCTTGCAGTATCACGATCTCTTAAATGCTGCTCCAGTTCTTCTCTTTCCTTTTGGTCACGCTCTCTTTCCTCTTCTGACTGTGCCAAGCGTACAAGATCGAAGCAAATTGTCAAAACAATTATAAAATCCCAGGCGATATCCACACATATCTATAGAATACCTCCTAGTTACTGGATTTCCACAACAAAAGCCCAAGACCCAAAAAAAATAAAGAGGGTCTCCAGACATACCTCAGAACCATCATCCTCGTCTTCAGAAACCTTTCTCCTAACGTGTCTATCATCCTCTCTTACAACCTACATTATTGTTCAAAAATTTATCAGCCGAGATGCCAAGCACGAAAGAAATTGGAATATGTCAGTGAGGAAAGGAAACTATGCCTCGTCATCATCATCATCGTCTGACTGCCCACTTTTCTTTCTAAACCTTTTCTTGCCCCTATCTGACTTTCTAGATTCAGAAGCAGAAGGTCTTTTCTCCACAACAACTTCATCTTCATCATCATCAGCATCTAAAAGAGCATATTTCTTTTGCTTCCTAACCAGCATTGCTGCCTCTGCTTCTTGCTGTTGGTAGAGCTGATAGACGAGCAAAAGAAAGTAAGATAACCAATACATACTTCTCCCATGCCAAAAAAAAAAATGCATCTACTTCCAAAAGCTTTAAAAGAGAAAGCATGAGAGCAAAAAAATTTACAGCAGCTCATTGAGAAACTCACATTCACACCAGCAGCTTTACGGGGAACTCTGGCATAAATTTCTTCCGCAAACAAACGAGTATCACTAGATGAAGAAAACCCGTAATCCACCAACTCCCCCACTAGTGCAGCTGGTGATTTTGTTTTTTTAGCTGCACAAAGATAATAACCCCATTTGTAAATCATAAGACCCGTGCCAAAACTGCTTCATTAGCTCCATGTTCCAAAATTGAAACTTCAAATTACCCATTGCAATGAGATAGTTAACAACAGCTGCTTGAGAGTATCCAAGTAGCACCATCAGCTTGTCCGATACCCACGTCTTTAAATCATTGCTCGCCATTCTCACTGCATTAAGATAACAAAGCAACACCACCAATTTCAAATCAAAATCCATATCGTAACCAATTTTATTGTCATACTAATCAAAACTCTAAATTAGTCTAACTATCTAAACACAAGAGCTTCGATTACCATATTCACCAATATCTCAGATGAATGGAATCATCGAGCGAAGAGAACAAGTTAAGAACCCTAGATTTAGGTAATTAAGGTCTGGGTTTCTCGAAGCTTACAGAGTGAGAAGATTTAGAGAGAGGGACGATGTCTGTTCTCGAAGCTACCGATAGGCGAGAGAGTATACGGCGGAAACAACCGAAGTAATTTCACCGGCGACGGCGGAAAGAAAAGGCGGCGAGAGTCTCCGACGTTGATGGAGGCCAAAACTGGAGGCGGCATAAAAATATCGAGTGCTTGTTTGTTTATCAGATTTCAAAAACAATTCGTGTAGTTTTACTCATCGAGAAATCGAGTTTTTGCTGTTTTCTAGTTTCACTGAATCCAAAACAATCACGTCGTTTTGCAGATACAGACGCCAACAGTATAACGTTTTTTCTAAATACATGCTGTTTCACTCACATAGAAGCCAACAGTTCGTTGTTTTTCGTAAATGGGCCAACCTGAGACATATGGGCCTCAAATGATAATAATACAATATAATTGACGAATCGCAGACGCAGTAGCGGCGCGTGAACACAACGCGATTGGGTTTAAGATCATAAACACAAAAATTCTCTTCTTGCCGGCGTTTTAAGATCAGAGCAAGCCTTTAACGTGGTTCCTGGCTTGGTCGCGGATTTCACGATTTGGAAACCGCTCAATCACTTCCGAGCCGAAAGAAGATATGAGGGCTCTTCTTGCGGTCTCCAAATCGATTCCACGAGCTTGGAAATAGAACAATTGGTCTTCTTCGAGATCACTAATCGCAGCTCCGTGCGAGCATTTCACGTCGTCTGCAATGATCTGAAGATTCGGCTTTATGTTCACGGTGGCTCGAGGTTTCAAAAGAAGACTCCTTGTTAATTGTCCCGCGTTAGTCTGTTGAGCCAATCTGCATACATATCATAAAAGAATTTAAACAAACTCGAACCAAGCCGAAATCCTAAAATCGGAAAATCAAACCAAACCGAAAGCCGGACTGAGGCAATTGAGACAGAGAGAGAGAGAGAGAGGGAGCTTACTTGTTAACTCGGACATTGCCATCGAAAACAGCTTGACCAGAGGAATGAGCAACAATACACTTGTGGAGCTGCCGAGAAGAGCCTCGAGGATGGTCTAAGATAATTTTGCTGTGGAGATCAAGAGTCTGCTCGTTGACACACATATGAAACGTGGTTAGCTCCGTGAGCGTATCAGGCCCGAGCTGCTGCACATGGAGATTGTGCCTCCCCAATCTCCCGCCCGTACTCACTTCTACAAGCTCATATTCACTCTCTGCCTCCTGCACAAATCACAATCAGTTTTAAGCTCGGCTTCAATAAAACAGATCACATTGTGGAAGCATGACAAAACAACCCGAGCTAAGTCAAGACATTGCATATGTTCTTTTGAAACTAAACTACACTCTCCTCAACTATTCAGCATAATAGGTTCCGATTCTTGTACTCAAGCCAAATTTTAAGAATCCAAAAACACTAACCAAGATATAAACTTTAAACTGAAAAGAATAACAAAATCATCATCCTCCGCAACAATTCAATCATAAAGATTACAACTCAAATGACGCAGAAAACTAAACTCAGAGAAAAACAAAGATCTCTAATTTCATACTTGATTGATACCAAAACATTCAACACAAATCTAAGTCATAAGCTATTGAAACAACAAAACAATAACGAAACCAACCTCAAGTAAACTAAGATTCTGCATAAGTGTTGTTCTTCAGCAACTAAACTACTGATTCTCTCCTCAACAATTTCAACATAAAAGATACCATTTTGAACTGAAAAGACAAGAAGAGAATCAGCAAAGCTCACCTGTCTAACAAAACTCCACTTAATATGAGCAGCAGCCATGGATTCTTTCTGCAAATACGAATGCTTAACTTTGGCATTCTTTTGAACAACAACTTCCAATACCGGATTGGTCCAATAAAACCCTTGTTCGTCTTTACACACAAACTCCTCAACTATACCAATCTCTCCTCCTTCCTCAACTAACACAAAAACCCTAGGATTCGATACCGGTAACCGTTTCGATTCCCGGTCTCCTGTTTCTCCGGCGAAATACCTCAAATAGATCGGATTCTCTACCTTACAACCAGCCGGAACGTAAATCACAGTCAATTCCGGTGCTCCCATGCCGTTAATCGACCAAAAAAGATCACCAGAATCGAAATCTCCGATGAATTCGGAAACCCGGTTCGTTGGCTTATCCGGTAAACCGGAGAAGCTCCCGAAGTAAACTCCATCAGGCAAATCTGATTCACCAATCGTCAAATTGGAGACGAACCCATCAATAATCACTGCGTTTGGGAAATGGGTTTCGCTTAGATTGTTCAAAATCTCAGAATTTCGTTGTTGGGTCGATACGGGTTCGATTTGGGAATATCTGATGAAGGATGTATCGGTGAATCGGAAAGGCTCGTCTTTTCTCGATGGCCATGGAGTAGATAAAAGGGTTTCGGCTGAAGAATCTCTGATTCTTTGGAGAGACGAAGAAGGAGAAGGAGAAGGAGAGAGAGAGTCTTCGAGAGATTCTGCTAATTGAAGTACGAAAGGATCTGAGAACGAAGCTCGAGCTCGAACAGATACACTCGTTGAAGTTGTTCTTCTTCTATTCGATTTCAATTTTGGTTTAGAAGATAGATTTGGTATCAACGATAAGCGACTGAGAACTGTAGCAGCCGCCATTAATGGATTCCCTCAGCGATTCGATTCCGACCAATTCTTCTGAACTGGAGTTTTTAGTTTCCTTTTCTCTCTTTTTTTTTTTGTTTTTTCGCCTCTATTTTTTTCCTTTTTATAATCTTGTTTAGTCTAAATGGGCTTATTTGATAGACCCATTTTGGCCCATTCGTTATTTGTTCGTTATTATGTTATTTTATTTGATAGACCCACTTTTTGGTTTGTAGGTAGGTAGGAGGATATAATAATTCTTTTGTTTTTTTCATCTGAAATTATAATAGCTGAATCGAAAACCATAATAGAAATTACAAGGTCCTATAGACTACATACTGAAAAAAGAAAAAAACTAAGCAAATGACCTTAACCAACACGATCGAAACAAACATCATAAGCACATGGGAATACATAACCCAAAACCTCCTATTGCGAATAAGTACTAGCTCATCAAAAGACACTTGGAAAGACCAAAGACGGTGGAAAAGAACTAAGTTGATACCACACCGCAAAGAAATCCATATAAAAGACAAATCCCGAACTAATTTGTAATTGTAGGAGCAAGGAACGAACCACTCAAAACTGGTTGGAACCACAAGGAGCACCAGAAACGAAATCGGCTAGAGACCATGATAGGCAAAGTGATGGTCGAAAAGATCTCATCAATATATTATTACCAAAAAAATATCTATCTCTTTTAAAATATTGATGATACACAGCTTTACTGTTAATTTTCTTCTTTTGAATACTAAGAAATTTTGAATTTAAATTCGTATATCATTTCAGATCGAGAACCAAAACATTTAATATGGTCTTTTCCAAATGTCACACGAACCAACATAAAATCTTTACCAGTTGAGCTACTGGTTTTTGGTGACAGTTTTACTATTTTACGAAAAACGATTATACTTGCATTATGTTGAAAACCTAAGATTTACAGTAATTATGCTTCCACTGATTTTTATACTCTATACCTAATGCAGAAACATTCGATCAATCACTAGACTAATGAGGTTTCACAATAGTCTGAATTAAATAATTGGAAAGCGTAGCAACTAAAAAAAGATATGAGAATAACAGTCTAAAGAGAAGCCATTAACTTTTAGCTTCGTCACTCCGAAGTCCTAACCAACTTTCGGAAACAATAACCATTTTTATTCAAATATAATAACATTTGATTCAGATATATCTGTTTGATAAACTCTTAGTAGTTATATAGATACACATACTATAAGAGTTGCATGAATCTTGAAAAAAACTTCCATGGACTAAAATATACAGTATAATACTTATAAATTAA
The DNA here is from genome assembly GCA_964056655.1 of Arabis hirsuta. Classification (NCBI taxonomy): domain Eukaryota; kingdom Viridiplantae; phylum Streptophyta; class Magnoliopsida; order Brassicales; family Brassicaceae; genus Arabis; species Arabis hirsuta. Next base: position 35,699,040 of record OZ053305.1, read on the forward strand.
AAAAATGTTTATATGTGTGTTTTTTGTTTTGAACAAATTATTTCGCACAAATTAAATTATGGGTTTCAAATTGTCGTCTTGTTGTCCTTATAGATGTCCATTTGGTGAAGTAACTAACTTTACACAAAAGAACAAATAATGTGAATTCAACAATAAAGCAAACTACTAGTGTTTGGTTATGCATCCAAAAAGAGAACAAAGCGGATATAAGAAACAATAGATAATAATTTTACAGGTTTTACTAATGGGGGTTTTATTTGATGTCATAATCAATTTGCTTAATCAATATACAACTAACAAATATATTTTCCAACTCACCATGAGTTGGATGTAAAGCTAAATTGACCATGTTCTGACTCGTGTTCACATTTTCATTTCTCAAACAAATCATAATCCAAAGAAAAAAATTTAAACAACAGTTTGAACTAGTAAGTGTTTATATGAATCCAATTATGATGAACATTGGTAAATTGGTTTTGTTTTTAATTGGCATCATGAAGCCTTAAAACATGAGCTATTGAGAAGAAAGAAAGAAAAAACAAGAGCTATTGGTATGGATCATAGAAACAACTAGATCTCTATAGACATAAATCACAGACGGCAAGGTGTCTACATGCATAAATAGCAAACGGCAACAAGTTTTTAAGTTTCTGTGTGTGAACTAAACTGAAGCTTTTAGAGTTCAGGTGGGCCATTGTTGTGGAATTTGTGGGATGTTTCGGACAAGTAATCTTTCAAAACTTTCGGTCTGTATTATATATCATAGCAAATGTAAAAACTAAACGTAGATACTATTACTATTTTAATAGTTATACCACTTGGTTTATTTAAGTTTGTGTCAATACTTTAATCTAACATTAAAGGGGTTTTTTTCTGCTATATATGTACAATACTACCAAACTTACATTTTCCCCTCTTTCTCTCAAGTTTCATCATCATCAACTTCCAAACTATAATCTTTTTCTTTAATTGCTCCAAAGATAAATTTTTAAATCTTGAAGCAAAACCCTATTCAGTTTGTTCTTTTTTGTTGTTGTTCCTTGGGCTTTAAGAAACACAACATAAAGATTTAGGGTTACACTCTGTTCTTGATAAGAGAAGTGAGTGAATCAAAGAAATTATAGATATAGAAGATGGTGGGATCATCTTTACCACCTGGTTTTAGATTTCACCCAAAAGATGAAGAACTTGTGGGTTATTACTTGCACAGAAAAAACGAAGGGCTTGAGATCGAGCTCGATATAATTCCATCAATGGATTTATACAAGTATGATCCTTGGGAGCTTCCAGGTTTGTTCTTTCTTAAAAGCTCCAAATCTTTTCTACAATCAGCGCGATAAAACAAAACTAAAAGAAAATCAAACTTTTGCTTTTGTAGAGAGATCATACTTGCCAAATCGAGATATGTAATGGTTTTTCTTTTGTCAACGGGACAGAAAATATCAGAACGGATCACGGATAAACAGAGCAACTAAATCTGGTTACTGGAAAGCCACGGGAAAAGATCGAAAAATCGTCACTCATTCTTCTTCTTCTTCTTCTTCCTCGTCTTCTTCCCTCATTGGGTGTAGAAAAACCCTAGTTTTTTATTTGGGTCGTGCCCCTTTTGGTAGTAGAACCGATTGGGTAATGCATGAATATCGCCTCTGCGACAACGATTCTTCACAAGAATCACTTAATTTCAAGGTGAAAACACCGTAAATCGAGCAAAAAAAAAAAGTTTAATTTTGATATATAAATTACTAATTGATCATTTTTCGTTATTTTTGTCGCTGTGTAGGGAGATTTCGCGCTGTGTCGTGTTCTGAAGAGGACTGATCTTACGCTGAAGAAATGTGAAACCAACTCACTAGAGGTTTCAAATGAGTCATTGACCAATAAGATTGAGATTTCTTGTCATGAAAGTTACCAAGAAAAGGGTTCTTGTGACACAAGTAACACACTCTGGGTTTCTCCTGATATCATCCTTGAATCATCTTTTCAGGTATTAAAATATCAAATTCCAACTCGAAAAAAAATTTAATTACTACAAAATATCCTTAAATATTCATCAATGTCATTGTGTCTCGAACTTCATTACATCTTTTCAGGGAGATTCACAACCACAAACAAAACAAGATTCGAGTTTCCAAGAATTTACACCACCCGAATTTGAATATCCGCAAGAGTTCTTCGCTGATTTGAATTTCGATTGGGAATTGGAGAGTCCATTCATGTTCGATAATTATCCAGAAGCTCATATGAACAATGAAGTCATGAACTATCAAGTTTTTGGGTAAAAAATATGAACTCTAGATGGTTCAAGTTCGAAATATAATCCCATTTGTTTAATATATAGATTTGTTTGTGTGTATACATCAACTTACCTATAGTATAGTTGCATTCTAAAAATATAAAACTACAAGATTCTCCATCAACTTGTAGTTATAGCTACACTTTTCAAAGGCTTTTTAGGTCTCAAAAGTATGTATAATCAATGTTATGTATCTACTAATTAGTAATTACATAAATAAAAATGAACAAATAATTTTTTTTTTTGTAATTTAATATAAGGAAGCAATGTAGGGATTACAAAAAACTCAAACATCATCAAGAGTAACTTTAGTTTCATCTCCAAAGATAGATTATTTCCCATCTTTCCTCTTAGCATATGACAAACCCAATCTTGATTTAGCCATCCTCAAATCACCAATGCCCGAATTTGTATCCGGACCCGCAAATCCGCCCATCACGGGAGCTAAAGGCGGTCCAATAAGAAGCCCGTCAGCTCCAAATTGTGGCCCTCCGCGCGCATAATCGAATAGAGCTGCTCCGCTTCCTCCAACCTTAGAAAGGACGATTGGATCATCACTATCATCGAGCCAGTAGAAGAGGAAAGCGTCGAATGTATCGTAATAATCATCAGTGCTTCTATAGCCTTCGGGACTAAATCCACCAAACTTGAAAGATTTATTTTTGGTGTAAGCTATGATAACACATGGACCTTTGAAATCACAACGTTCATGGAACTTTGTTGCACTAAACCCATCAATGCTTGCCTTGTAGCAACATTTTAATTCTTTTCCTAATTCAAAAAGAAAGAAAAACGAATGTTCTCTTAAGAAATTCAGATAAAGACATACTTCACATGGATTCTATGAGTCAAGTACATATATCAAAATTAAGAAAATAATCAAGGTTTTATCAATTAACAAAAAAGTATCTTAAGTCTTAGAATGAGATGAAGGCATTAGCTACCTTTTAGGAAGGTTTTGTTTACTAATGAAAGAGAGAAAGGAATTTGGACGTCCTCGTGGTAAACCGGTTGCTGCTGCGGCCGGAGATTGTCTGATTTCTTGCCGAAGTTCCAACCGAACAGACCGTTGTAAGGAATTCTTATCTTCGAAGTCTTGAAAGTTACGGTGTGAAATGTGTTTGAGATGGCACAAGGAGCCATTTTCTTGCAAATAGTAGCCACACAACAAAACCCACAAGAAGAGAACTTACACAAACATTGATCATCACTTCTTTTTTCTCAAGAACTTGTGGTTGTCATTGCTTTGCATAGAATTGTCTAATTCCATTAAACCGAGCCAAACCCAACCAAAACCAAAATCTAGAAGAAATAAACCGATTTGTTTAACAAACCATAACCAAAACCGAACCTAAACACTGGACTTACTGCTTAAAAAGACCAAAGAGATTTATTTCTTCCAAATCAAATTGAAGACAATCCTTAACAAGATTAGCTCAAAAGAGTTTTGAATCACGATCACAAGTTTTTGTACATCGTGCAAGATTCTTTTGTCGAAGAAAAACAAATTCCTGAAGTATAAAAAGCTTTGAGGAAGAAGCGAACCATTTATTTTTGGTACTTACAAAAGTAAAACCTCAAGTTGTGATGGTCTCTTTTGGAAACCCCAAAAGAGAAGCTATTTCGGTAGACTTTTACGAGGTTGCTCCAAAGATTCGGATTCTCTGCTGAACCAAACTTCTGCAACAAGGACAAATGACTTTGCTTCCAGCATTGGTGTTGAAGAAGTTATCGCTGCAACTACTGCACACAATTTGATGAGCACAAGGAAGAAACACCACCGAGACTTCATCTTTCAAACACATTATGCATTCTCGATCATTGTGTCCTTCATTCTCAATAGACCCTTCAAGCTTATCGAGTTCTTCAAGCAGCTTAGCAATGTCTTCTCCTTGTGATTTTTCAGGTTTCCAAGCGTTGTTAGTGGACATTGAGTCGGGATCTGAAGAAGCTTTGAGCCGAGAGAGTTCTTGATCTAGTCTTTGGTGATCGTCTTTGTGACGTTGAAAGTCTATTTCAATCTTTAACCTTAGTGTCTCGAGCTTCCTCTTATTGTGAGCTTCGGTTGCTTCTTTTGTGCGTTGTTCCTCCTCCACTTGAGCCAAAGCTTGCTCCTTTGCTTTCTGCTCCTGCCTCCACTTTGCCTGCAAATGAAATATTAACCAAAATACAATAGACTAACCTTCCATGTTTGACTGAGGTAAAGTAGATTAATATTTCAATTATTCTGCCATCCACCACGGTCCAAGCAAGCAAGCAAATTTTTGAACACAAACGTGCAGCAGTGGAGAAAATGCACCCGCAAAAAGGTTTAAAGTCAGGAATGAAAAGAAAATATAAGCTCACTAACAACGTCGAGAGAAAGAGCTATCCCATGGAACTTATAAACCCTCTGGCCAAATCTACAATTCAAAACTTATAATATTCAAACCACGCATCCAGATTCCAAATTCCATAGCCAAAAAATGAGGCAAATGCAGACTGTACCTACTTGAACAGACTACCATCTAAGACCGGACCAGCTTGTCGACTAGATGCACGCCTCGAATGAGACATGTGTAGATATTTTGAAACCTAAGTACATGTACTTCCATAATTCTAGAGTCAGAAGTCCTGAGAACCTAGAAAAGGTAGAAATGAAGATAATACAAGACCAACGTACCTCGGTTTCTTTTTCGTCCTGGGTGATCTGAGCTAAAGCCCTATTGAGGGCCTTAATCTTTTCTTTCTCAGCTGTAATATCATCCTGCAACTTCGCTTTCTGCTTCTCCCATGCCAAAAGCTTCTTCAAGCATTTTTTCTCCTTCTTTGATGCTTCCATGCACTCTTTAAGCGATTCTGATGCACTTAATTTGAAACCCTCCCTCTCTGCTCGGATTTCTGCGTTTTGATTCTCAAGCGTTTTTACAATCGCATTTGCCTTGTCGCTTTGACTACTAGCGTTCTTAACAGCATTGTCCAACTCAGATAATCTTTTCACGGTTGATTCTTCAATAACTTGTCTTCCCTTTTTCACCAGTTGGATTCCTTCTCTTTCACTATTCAATGACTTAAGCTCGGCCAATTCATCACTGACCTTTTGGGCAGCTTGCATTGCCTTCTTCTGAGCCCAATCTTTCCTTTCCTTTAATTTCTTCTCGAGATCCTTAACCTGATCGAGCAGAGTGACAATCACACCATCCTTATCATCCTCACCCACCGATTCCAGATTATCATCAAGGTTCAGATCGCGAAATTTCTCCAACACCGAACAAACACTTTCTTCACTTCCTGAATTACGTGGCTGCTCACTAATCTCCACAGGTACAATATCGGTACAAGGCACGCTATTACCAACAGTTTCAGATTGTATCTCCTTCTGCTTCATACTAGCACGAAACCCAGCAGCAAAAGCTGCAACATTCCGTTTCAACAAGGCCTTCATTGATGGAGAAAGATTAAACCTCTTCGGACAATCAATCTCTCTCTGCAGCTTCAACTCATCACCGTTCATCGAAAACCCGTTACCAGAAAACTCAGGTCCTCCTTCATTCCCATAATCCCAACCTCCATGGAATCTACATAACGCCGGTGCCATAAAACCAGAAAGATCTACACTACCACCACCAACTTCTTCTTTCTTGTTATCTTCCTTAGCCTTATTTCCTGAATTCAAGATATCCATAGTACTTGCCCTACCAACATGGAGCTCACTCATAACCAAACACCACAATGCATCACCTTTACTCAAACTAGGCTTAACTTGTTGTAACAAGTAAATCATACCAGCAAGTGAATACTCCTCCAACTCTCTCAAATCCTCAAAACCAATCTCTGATTGATCATCGCCTCCGCCTCCACCACCGCTACTGCTATTCAAATACGATAACGAATTATTCAATATGTTAGCAGCAACATCCGATTCACCATAACAATGCCCATTACTCAAAACCGCTCTCAATGCAACACTTTCTTCATAACCCAATTCCACAAGCTTACAAATAGCTTGGTTGTACAAAACCTCCAAATGTTTAAGCAATGTCTCTTCCAATTGTTCCTCTGTACAATAACCCCAAACATTTTCCTCACTAGGGTTTGAAATCAGAGAAAGCCCAGGACGAGAATCAGTGAGACCTGGGTGATAAACCAAGTTTTTCAGACTCGACCCAACGATTGATTTCGATAGAGAAACCCTTTCGAGCAAACAACATGAATCAACATCAGGTTTCACAACGGATCGGATCTTCCGATTTGCTCTAACATGCTTCTCTCTCACAGTACAACCCATTTGACAAAAAACTTCCCTTTTTTCCTCTCTATACACAGAGAACGTCTTCTATGTATACACGGAACAATCTGCAAAGAGATTGAAACAAAAAAGATCAAAACTTGAATCAATTCTCACCAACCAAAATGATGATTAGAAGAAACGGAATCTCAATTATCGTGAAATGGGTGAATGGTAAATAAGGATTCGAAGATAGAGACGGAGGAAGACGAAGGAACTCACTGATCGGCGATGGCGGAAATTCTCGGAGTTTCGGAAGAGAGATAGAGAAGAAGAAAAAGGTTATGCCTTTGTTCTGTTTTCTTTCTTTTGTGGCGGCGCCAGAGAATATATAAGTTGGGCCTTTTTGGGCCCATTATATGACAGCTTATTTGGCCCGCCCAAATATGAAACGATAGGGTTTTCTTCTTATCTTATTTACCAACTACACCAAATCTGTCTTGTTTTTGTGTCTCATCTATGAATTTTTGATGAATTTTTATTTTTTATTTAAAAAATGTCACTTTTGAAATGTCACTTTTCAAAAATGTCATACATTTAAAAATTTTAGAAAAATGCTACTTTTTCAAAATTATTTATTCATTATATTATTTATGTTTGAATTAACTATGTTGTATTATGATTTAGTTTTGAGGGTTAAGGATTTGTTAGGGGTCAAAACATTTTTTAGGGTTTACAATTTTGAGATTTAGGCTTTAAAAGTCCATAATTAGTGACATTTATGCAAATAGACTACCCATTGTGATATTTTTGAAAAGTGACACACCAAAAATAACACATCAAATGGACTACCCATTGTGCATTTTTGCTTATAAAATTATTAATTAAACAATATTTTGTGAAACTTAATTTTGTATGTTTATATTTATATTAAATTATATTTATATTTGGTGACTTTTTACGGAAACAGAAGGGATAACTTTGAATTCAAATAGTAACGGCTCAATCTTCTAGAATCTAACAGAATTTTTAAAAATAAATTAATAAAACTTATGAAAATATTAACTAAAATTGTGTTTGTTGTAATTAAATATTTATGTTTGCAAATGTGTTCAGTTTTACAAGAATAATAATCTTGTATTGAATTATTTTCTAAACCCAAACTATTTCACTAATATTTTAGTTTCTATGTTTGTTTAGCAAAATTTACAAATATTTTTTATTATTAATTAGTAGAATTAGTAGAATTAGTTATTCGAATAAAGGAATAACTAAAACTTAACCTTGTTGAGTAACTAGAATAAATGTAAAAAAAATTATAGATTTACAATATTTAACAAAACAAAACTATAAATTATAAAGTATATATAACATTATATTAATAAAAACAATTTTATTTTTATTTTTTTGTTTCTAGATTACGTTTTTTTTGTCGAAGTTTCCAAATTATGTTATGTAATTTAGTTCATACTTTATATATTATTGAAATCAAACATTAATAAATTCAATATATATAATTTAGTTCTTGTTAATTATTTCATTTGTTTTTTTTTTCTCAATTCCCCATGTGGTCACTTTCCACAATTCTGTATAATTTTACAATTGGTTACATATATTTCTTTTCCCACAAGTTTTCCTCCAAATTCCACAATATTAGTATTACCAGTTAGTCCCTATATATATATATATATATGTTTTGAAGTCTAGATTAAACACCTAGGTTTTTTATGAGATCCGAGCCTGGATTTTGATATTGTTTGTTTTAGCATTTGCTTGTTTGATGTGTAGGGTTTAGATGCCATTGGTGACAAGTACTGTAATTCTTTCCTTTGTACTTATATGTGTTATGAAAATACGTTTTTAAATGCAAAAGCGCTATAACCATTAAACTATAAATGATATAGGAGAATTAACGAAGTATCTTAAAACCAATTGGTTATTAGAGGATTGGTTCATGTTCTCATATTGGCTTATTTCGAACTCAATCTTATTCTAGAACATGCAATAAATCCTATTTAGACCAATCATATTTGTATCAACCAAGTGACTCACGTATCATGTTAAGTTCTATTGATTTTCAACTCAACTTAATTGACTATAATGAATTGATCCATATACTTTATGTTTCTTATAACAATTCCGATGTGTGATCCAAATAAAAACACAACTGTTTACAAGCAAATAGATTTGTGTTTGCACATACTTATGATTTGCTTTTCTAATATTGAAATAAAAGAACAATAGAGGTTTTTTTTGTTTGCATCTCCTTGAGCTTTTAAGTAAGACGTGGACAACTCCATAGCCGCTCTTTAATAGCTGTCCAAGCGTCTCTAGAGATAGAGACGTCAATGTTCAAAATGCTCAAATATGACCCTTTAGTGTTCCTATCTCCTTTTATAGTATATTAAAATTCTTTGTCCATTTATCCTTTCTCCCATTCCTCAAAATACCACACACACACATACATGCATTGATACATATACTTACATGGATGTATTTGGCTTGGTGGTGATGTATGGAATGAGATTGAGAAATCCTTGTGTTTATGTTTGATTGCTTATGGAAATGGCATCTTCTTCTATTGATGTATCTCTTACAACTTCTTTTGACAAGATGTTTGGATTTTCCACTGTCACCTCAAATCTCTTGTTCCCTAACATTTTGTCCCATTTTTGTCACCTCTACATTACCCATATCGCCTCACTTTGGTCAGAGGGTTTGTTCATAATAATATTGTCTTTCTTTTTAGCATCATCTACCTTTCTGGTTTTTACGTTTTTGAATCACTATATTATATGCTTGTACAAAATGCCGTTTCAAACTACTAGTAAATCATGTTCAGATTTTTATTAAACATATTTTTAATGTAGTAAAATAGGGTTTTGATAATATAGGCTTCAATTTTGTGTATCTAATTAAAATTTCTTTTTTAAAAAATTGTATTTGAGTCAAGATTCGACGTACTTCTACACTTGCACGTGTTTAAAGACGATCATGTTTGTACATGTGTAGCATGTATTTAATAACACGATTTATTGTTTATACAAAAAAAATATGAATGATTGTTAGTTTTAAACATTATATAGAAATAATATACATAAAATTATTTGAGTTTTACCATAAATCTACAGATTTTTTTATTTTGTAACTTTCGTACTTGTATTGAATTAAAACACCAATAAAGGATAAAAATATGTAATTTTTCAAATTAGTTGTGAAGTTATGTCTTAACATATTAAAAAGGTTATATATAGTGAGCATGAAGAATTTTTTAACTTCGTTAATGACATTATCCACGTTTTGTAAACATTCTTTGGGGGTTTGACATTTATATAAACTCTGTTAAATGTAATAATTATTAACATTTTTTTGTATGGATAATTGTAAAAATGCCACGTTTGTAAAAATACATTTTTTCTGTTAATGACATTATTCACGTTTTGTAAACACTTTTTATGGGGTTTGACATTTATATAAACTCTGTTAAATGTAGTAATTATCAACACTTTTTTTGTAGGAAAAATTGTAAGAATGTCACGTTTGTAGGAATACATTTTTTCTGCTAATGATATTATCCACGTTTTGTAAACATCTTTTGGGGGTTTGACTTTTTTTTGTAAATATACTCTAGATTTGTGCCTAAATTCGTAAAGGAATACAAATTTCATATATCACTTGGGTAAATAATTAATGAAACTCAAATCAAAACACGAATATTGAAATTCAGCATTTCAATCCTATATCAAGCTTTGACGAACCATCCTTAGGCTCTATATTAAAAGTAGCGAGAGTGATACACACCACTTCAAGAGCATTCGTACAATCAAAGACGGAAACAGACCTGATACGCTAGCTAACCCATAACAAAATTGAAGAGCTCCCGTTGAAGATATATTAATCGAGTTTGCGTTAGATCAACCATTGTGTTTTTTTCTTTCTTAGACTTTAAATAAGTGAAAGATTGTAGCTGGATGTGAAGAGTCACGATTGAAGTTACTGTATTAAGTTGCTGGTAATTTTATCTAGAAGCCTAAAGGATATTAGGAGAAGATGAAGAGATATAATACATTAAAGTTTTTTTTATTAGCTTGCTTAATTTGACAATAGTATACATGTATCTCTTCTGCTGATGTGGCAACACATATGGAGAGAGTCTTTATACTTTTATATAGTATACTAGGTTTTGTATCCACGCTACGCGTGAATTTTTTTTTATCGATGAGTTTCATTTATATTTGGACTTGCTAATTTTTAAATTAGTTAGATGTTGACATATACAAATGCAAAAGTATAATGGTAAGAAAGTAAATATTAATTTATATAGGTTAGTGAAGGTTCTCTTTATTTTTTTCCAGTATACAACAATTTTTATTAGTTAGAAATGTTTTTTTTTAAATAAAAGAAAACAAACTTAAAACAAAAAACATGCAATGCATATATTTTGCTTAAATGAAAAAATTTGTGAAAAAACAAACTTTAACATTTAAAAAAATTCCTATTAACAACAAAAAAAATTAACTTAATTATAAACATTGATGTGACATGTAATCATATCCAATGTAAGTATTGTTTATACGTGATGGTAATAATATACATCCAATATATACAAATGAGTATTCATAACGACATTTGTCCTTAAATGTTCAAATATTCAATTTAGAAAACTCTAGCAGTGTAAATCCAAAAAATCAATTGATTATCAATGGTCAATTATATAATAGATTTGTGTACTGTTTAAATATTTTGTTGATTTATTGATTTATAGTTTTTAGTTTACTTTTTATAATATTTACAGTCAAATAATGATAAAGTTAATTAGTTCAATATTATGTTTTGAGCAAATAATTAGGAAACTAACATGTCCATAAAAGAATTTAGGTGAGTAACATAAAAAATAAATAGTTGGACAGATTTGCCCCTAAGTAATTATCGCTGGTAATAAAATTTCATAAAAATCAGTGATTAATAAAATTTAATAAAAATTGCTCTTACATTATCTCTGAAAAAAGTAGATTTAAAAAAAAAAAGTAGATCAGAAAAAGTATAATTGTTTTCGAAAGTAGTTAATTACATCACACTATTTTGTAACTATTTTCAGAAAACATCACACGGAATTCTATTCATTTCGTAACATAGTTGATTACATGAAAATGTTATTTTAATAGTTACTTATTTAAACAAACATAGTTAACTACATTCATAACATAGTTACCTATTACAGCTTACATAATAAACCAAAAAAAAATAACATACATAGTTAACTATTATCAGAAACATAGTTACCTACTATAATAAAAAATAACATACATAATTAACTATTATCAGAAAGATACCTATTATATAACATACATAGTTAACTATGTTTCTTACTATTATAAGAAACATAGTTATCTATTATAATTTTAAAAAATAACATACATAGTTAACATGTTCAACTATAGTTTTCTAATTGGAAAACGATTTTGAATTTATAATCTATAACTCTTCCTTATTCAATTAATTTTATAGTTTTTCAAGTATTTTTTAAGAAACCTTTCAAACATAAATATTATCGACCTAAAAAAATAAATTAAATAATAGGAGAACCCGAATTAATTATTTCAAACTTCCAAACATGTAATATTTGAATTTTACTTCTCCACGGAGAATATAGCTCCGTAAACTTTTTGCACCTGACATATTTGACAGTTAAACCACACTCTCTAACTCGTGATTCAACTCCTTTTTTTTATATTACTTGAGCTCCTAGAACTCGCTTGGTCATTGAGTCTCTAATTTCAATACATACTTAAAAGTATCTAAGACTAAGTGTATTGATAATTTTTTTTTTTGGTTAAGTCTAGAATGTAAAAGAGATTATTTTCTGTAACATTCAATCCTTACAAAAGATAGTCTATCTCACGGGAAACTAATTAACATAAGAAACACCATACATGCGTTAATCAATCAATCAATCAATCATGCATTAATCAATCAATGTACAAATTTTCCGTTTGTTTTACCCCTCTTGTTATAATGAAGTTTTCTCAACTCATATCTTTCATTGTTTTCCTTCAAGTTCAAGCCATTAAATAAGTCATCATGATTGAATATATAAAATTTACAAAAGGAAAATCAAAAGTAAAAAAATCTAAAAAAATAGAAACTATTTGAAATTATGAGTTTATGAAATAAAGAAACTGTCTTAATTTTCTACTATGAACAGAAAGAAAAATTAATTTAATTCTTAATGTTGATGTGATATGTAACTATACGACTTTTTAAATTTTATGTGGAGAAGTTTATAAGCTAATAGCAACAAAATTGGTAATTCATAAGGTATATATAGATGACTTATTAAGACTATTATTACCTCAAAACTACGTGTGATGTGGTAAGTTATTTGATCATGTATGTGTTTCGAAGAGAAATTTATAAATTTAGTATGAGACACATGTCTTACCTCCACACACCATAGATTGCCCTTGGCCATAATAACTCAATAAAGCCTTTGTTTTTCTAAGAGATGAAAAGGTTTGTTTCTTTCTATGAAAAAGAAGTTTGATCGATTAAAAAGTTCGACGTTTAATCTCTTATTTATATCTAAGATCACAACTTCATAATGAAGAAAATTTCCTAATATATTTCAATTATTTTCTTCTTTTGGTCGGTCAATGGAAATCTTTCTTTTTTTGTTAGTTAAAAAAAATTTTGTTTGATGTTTATTAGTTCACGTACATCTATATTATATGGTACTACTATTAGATTATATGACACTGTTCCATGGCATTAGACCGGTAAAAAAATTGGATTATATAAAATAGTCCCTAAACAATAGGAAGTTCCGTTTTCTAAAAAAAAACAATAGTGAGTTGGACGAAAAAATGAAGTAATTAGAACTGAAAATTACTTTAAATAATGAATTTGTGAAATAAAGAAATTGTGTCTTATTTTCCTATTAATAACAAAAAAATATTAACTTAATTGTAAACGTTGATAACATGGCAAAACTCTATTGGTTGATTTAAATCCTATGTGGACGGCCTTAAGAGCTAATAGCTTTAATTTTTATATAGTATAGATGACTTTTTTTTTATGATTTCAAGAATATATATATGATTTCAAGAATTAATTACAATGACATTGGTAAAAACCGTACCGGTTGAACCGGCCAAATGCAAGAGAGGTTATGAGATAATCGAATAACTAATAACCACCTAGTTTTAAAAATTATCGTTGTCATTTGCCGTTAACCGGTGCTATTTTTAGTTTTAACAATAAAAGTACATATGACTGGTTTTATTCTTTTATTCATTTGGAATATTGTTTGTTCCTCAACAGATCAAAACCAAATCCAAATCTTGTTATTGAGTGTAATAGTGAACTTAAATACTCGTGAGTTTAATCAATAATTCAATTCAATTCAATTAAGTAAAACAATAATAATAATTTATTTCAATTAAGAAACTTATATATTTAACTACTTTAAGCCATGTCATCATTTATTCAAAACCATGTCATTATTTTTCAAGACATATCATAGTTTTAGGCCAATAAAATTAAAACACTTAAGCTAGTTTAATAATTGTAATTTGGTTTTAATAGGAAAGGTATTAGTAAAACTTAGAAATCGCTAATCTACTAAAACCATAATATATACGTTTCAAATTTATTATAATTTTTTTTATTCATCTAAAATTTTTTGGCTGTACTATTATTAATTTTAGAATTATGCGATTCATTTATATACTAGTCATTTGCTGTTACTTTTCACTCTTTTTGTAAATCATATAAAACCACTATTAATCGTCATATATTTTCAAAAAAAAAAAAAAAACCACTAATCGTCACGTGTATTGTTTTCTCACTATGGTAACGTTTTGTATGGATAATTAGGCATTAATTACGGTTTTATCCGGCCAACTTTTGGATTTTAATGTTTGATCCAAAATATTTTTCTTCTTTTTATTTTATTTTTAGCTTTTAGTTCCCTAATACATTTCCCACCAGTCACCACCAAAAGTTAATTGAACATGCATGTGAAGGATTTGAATTCTAGTTTTTGAAGAAAAAAAATAGAACTCAGGTGGTAACATCCATGCCACAGCCCCACCAATATCATGCATGCCATTATTCTTGAATAAATTTTCGTGTTCATATTATTTTTCAATTAATTTGTTGTCGACAATCTTAGATTAATTTTAAATTTAGTAATTCAATACTAGATTTTTTCCTCTATTTTTGTTTTCTCATTAGTGGCACAATGACCATTTAAAACCTATCCATAGAATACATACACCAGGTTTGAAACCTGGGTTGGTTAGATATCAACAGAGGTGGTTCTACCAAATAAATAGTTTTCTTATGTATATGTTGATATAGCTATTTGAGTAAACCACTACATATGCGTAAGATGACAAACATCAGGTGTTATTAGATGTATCTTTCGAAAATTCTCTGGCGCTTAAACTAAAAGTTTAACCAGCGAAAAGAAATTTGGTTTATTAAGAATTTATCAATATAAGAAAATAGATAGATACGAGCTAAACATTTAACTAATTAAAATCATAGAATAACTCGACGCTATTGTTGCTAAGTATTGATGATGCCTTGAAAAAACAAAAACAAAAATCCTTTGTGATCAAAATGCATTTTCCTCCTTATTTTAAATAGTTGCATGCTTTAAAGATAAATTTGTAGAATCATCTCTCCGACACATATGAACTAGATCACCAAACTGATTGTGGTACTGTCCTATCATTACAAAAAAAATGTGTGTATTGCATCAATTAAATAGTATCACAAAATTGAACTATACTATTTTGAATTATTTTTTGATAAATGATACAAAATTTGTTGTCTAGCATCACTTATGTTAATTAATGTTATTATCGATTAATTTAACATCGATTAAAATTGATACAAATTTTTATTTGTTTACATCGTTTCAACAAAATTGATACAAAAATATGGATTTGTATCAATTTAATAATAGATGTATTTGATAATTTATGTTAACATCACTTAACAAATGATTCAAATTTTACATCACTAAAAGTTGATACTAATAAAATTAGAATTATTTAATCGTTTTACATCGGTTAGATTAAACTGATGTTATTTCATATTAATTATTGATCCAAGTTGATAAAGTTAAATTGTCCCACATCAACAATTGTGGAATGATTGAAAAAAAAATCTTTATATAAATAAGGTCATAGATATGCAGATTATGGACAACTAAAATCAAGGAGACTTAATTCCAATAAAACATGATTAATCTTTTAACTTATTTTCTTGATTAAATTATGTTTAATAAAAAATAATATTAAACTTATCATCAATTAATCACATGTAATATAAAAAACTTTTTAATAATTAATGTAATTATAAAATCAACTAAATAAATGATATAAATATTCAACATCAATTGTTATAATCGAAACAAATATTTAACATCATTTATACACACTGATGTAAACTTTAGTTTCATTTTTCATAGAAGACACATATTAACATCAGTTATGATAAATGATGAAAATATTTATGTCGATTTTTTTTATTGATACAAAATATTATAGTCACCATTTTCAAAGTCACTTATAAAAATGATGTAATTTTAGTTGTGTCAATAAAAAAATGATGTAATCTAATAAAATAAGTGATATAATCCACCCTTTTGTTTGTACTTTGTAGTAGGGTTGGGCATAAGACGGGTACCCTGAAAATTTGGACTACCCGTTACCCGACCCGACCCTACTAGGTATTTGAAAACAATACCCTTATCCGACCCGCAAAAAGTGAGTACCCTATACAACGGGTACCCGGCAAAAATTTGTTGACCCGCCGGGTACCCGGCAAAAATTTGTTGACCCGCCGGGTACCCAACCCTTTATCCTTATCCGCCTAATTGTAAAATATAGTTTATCTATAATTAAAGTTAAGCAACTTATATACCAAATTAATGAAAGAGTTATTAGGAGAAAGGAAAAAAAATCTCTTAATAGACAACATATCATATTATATAAAAGAGAATGTGCATTATGAGAACGCGACATATAAGCAAAATTCTTATTCACGAGATCATGATATGTGTAATTGTTAATTTAGATTGTGGCATGTGTCAGTATTAACAAAACAATCTAGACAAGAAAATAAAGAATATATTCTAAACAAAGATTATGGACTAATTAAGAAAAAGAAAAAAAACCGTTCTACTAAAATATGTAGTATTTCTAAATTTTTATATTATAAAATACAATATTTTCATTATAAATTATCTAAATAGTTAAATACAAAAATAAATGCAATATTTGTAAGTGTGATTTTGCTAATATAATAACGCGTATGAGACAATTTTAGTATGAGATAAATATAAGAAATTGACTATTTAATAAACTATAATAATAAAATAAATATTAAATATTTGTGTTAGTCGTAGTTTAGAATCTAATTACATTTTTTAAATTGTAGGCGTTATAAATTTTAAAATCAAAAATATTTACCGTAATGCGTTTTTATATCAGCATGACATGTAAGCAAAATTATAACTCACGAGATCGCGACATGTATCTAATATTGATCAGATGAAGAATGTAACGACCGCGAACCAAATTTTTTAGGGATTTTGGTCGTGCGTCGATTGACGCAAGGTGGAATTGAACCGGTTGGTTCGATTTTAGTTGTCAGTTTGCGGGCCGGTTAAAAGGAAATCCTAGGGCTTCCCTATAAAAGAATGTGGGCCGCGATTTTGGTCGTTCAGAGTTTCCTGAGAGTTTTCAGAGAGGATTGAGTGTTGTAAAGGAATCATTGTTGATTTTCCTTGAATTCTCGATCCTGAAAGCTTGCTCTATTGATCTGTGAGACTATTGGATCATGTTTGGATCCGTGTTCTTTGTGGTTGAGGAAGGAAACCCGGATTGGAGATCTGTTCTTCGTGTTCTTTGATGTTTCATCCTTTCTCCTTTCCAGAAGCAAGGTGAGTGCTGGACCATGGCTTATCTGGGTAAAGGAATTGATAGGATGCGATTGATTGTGTTATTTGGTTGGATTGCGTGTTTGTTTGGTGGATTTCGTGCAGGAGATCGATGCGTTGCGGATGGGAATCGATCCATGAGAGGATATGTTCGGTTCCTGAGTTCTGCGTCGTGCGTCGATCGACACCGGGGTTGCGTGTCGATCGACACACTGTAGGTGCATCGATCGACACAAGTGGTGTGTCGATCGACGCATGCCTTTTGTACTGGTTCGCGTCTGATTATTTCGTGATATGCATTGTTCATTGCTCATCCTCGTATTGTATATTTTTGCTTATGCATGTGTGTATAGCCAAGTAGATGGGATGATCGTCTCAATGAGTATTTGTGATAATACTCACATATCTCTTTTAACCATGTGATGCAAGTAGAGACAAAGTATGATCGTGGAATCGCGGCTATGGAGAGGAGATGATCTAGGGTCTCGTGTTGGTGGTTTATGAGATTGTTAAGAACCGCTAGGATGCTGGTTTATATGGATTGAGTTGTTATTATTGGATTGGATTGGTTTAACCTATTGATTAGTAATTGCTGGTTAAATGGTTTATGTGATCTGTGTTGGTTATGTACTATTGTTGATTGGTTTGACTAGACGTTGAGGATTAACATTTATGGGAATGTTAATCCGGGTCTAATGTTTAATTGTAAAAAAAAAAAGGTCGGGTTGTTTCAAAGAATGTGTTAAAATTTAAAATTAATTATGAAAAAAACTTAAAATAGAAAGTAATTGTCAAGTTACTAATCAAATAATAAAAAGTAAAATTTCTAATATTATCAATAATAATTAAGAAAACAAAGTTTAAGATAAAATATAGACATGACATAAACCATAAAATAAAAAAAAATAATACATATAGAATAAAAAGACGAATGATAGAAAAAGAAGGTATATAAATTAGAAAAACAAAAGTTAGAAAAGTTATAGAAACTTCAATTTAAAAATTTAAAAATATATAAGAATACTTATTTTATCAATATAGAGTTAAAAAATATCACAAAGAAAATGAATTTTTTTTATCTATAACGCCATTAGTACTCTTCAAATGTATATATTGAAAATTATAGAAGTTAAAAATAATAATAATATATTTACTATTAAGTTAATACTGTATAAAGTTTGGCGAGTATAAATCTCTATGAGAAATAAAATGATGATATTAATAAAAGACAATTATCAATTATGTACTTATGTGATGGTTCACAACATTATTTATAGTTTTTATGAGGTTACTAACATAAAATTTACTCTTTTCTGATTTAACTATATAGTATTTTAGTTGCTTTTATTTTCTATCACATAATCATAAATATTCATAATGGATTAAAATATATATTTTCTCTGTTATTAAGAATATGATTTAAATTTCGATAATATATATTTTTAGATTTGCATGATATGTATTAGAACATAAGAATTATGATATAAACTGACTTCTACTTGTTTTAGGATCCACGTTAAATAATATTTCTAAATTTAACGCGTTACTAATTAAAATTTCAATATTTATTTTATTAATTTTTAAAGTATTAACCTGCGTATTAATGCGGGTTCTATTCTAGTAATTCATAAAATATATTGCAAACTTCAAAACATAAAACTTGTAATCCATCATCTCCAAAATTATCGATGACAATTCAAAAACACAAAAGATTGACGTTGTGAGTATTTATATTATACTATATATTATACAATTTACTTATAACTAAGTTTATCAAATATTAGTGATATAAAATGCGAGTATTTACGGCTCGAGTAGCAAATCAAGTACGAAGACGGGTAACGAGACGGGTAGTGAAAAAAAATAATACCATTTACCCGACTCTTATCCGCGTGTATCAAAATTATAGTACTCTTTACCCGACTCGAACATTACGGGTATCCTATTTTTCGAGATGAGTACAAACCGGATAACGGGTAAATGACGGGTAACGGATATCTATGTCCAGCCCTATTTTATAGTGTATTTGTGGGTTACGAACTCAACCTGCAATTTGGTTTCTATCGCATTTTAATTGGAATCAGCTTTCAAGTAAAAGTTACGAATTTACTTGGGGATAGTCTAATTAATTTTACATAAATAGCAGTCGCACTGTCAATTCTACTGTCAATACATTAGAATATCAATTATAATTATTGTTATATTAGACCATCTAGGGTATGTTGTAAAAAGTTTACAATTGTTGAATAAGTATAATGGAATAGTTGTATAGGGTGTTGATAACATATGGATAAAATTTTGTTGATAGATTACAACAGGCGAGAAAATAGAACAACGAGTACCACATGGCCATGTGGCGATTTCTGGTTAGAGCAAATTTAGAGTGTGTAGGCCACGCTCTCAGCACGCATATGAAGCGCACTCCAAATGGTCTCATGTGCAGAATTTTTTAATTGGTACACGTTTCATGTTCTAATTGGTTCTTAGGATTTTTTAGATTTTTATCTCGTCCAAATATTTGTGCCCAATTATCTGATAATAAATTAATTATTTTAAAAAAAAAAATACCAAAATTCGTCATTTTTTTCCTCTATAAATTGAAATTAGTTTCATTTCATTTGAACAAAAAAAAATTCTCACCCAACAAACTCTTTTCTACGGTTTTAAACATTTTTTTTTAAAGAATGGATCCCAATAATAACCTTTTTAACACTCAAAATTTTTCTAATTACTTTTTTAACTACCCAAACCCCAACAATTATCAATGTCAAAATCAATCTTCCAACCAATCCCAAAACATGCTAAATTATGGTTTTGCACCAAATTTTTTCATCCCGTCATCTATTCCAAACTATCGTCCATATTGTGGATCGATGATGCCATCTCAAGCACATCATTATTCTTCTACTTCAACGGGTAATGAAAATGTTATGAATACTGTAACAACTGAATTTCCTGAATTTTCTACACAAATGTCTCTTGGCGGCATGAGCGGTGGTAATGCAACCACTCAAGATGGTGTTTGCCGGAAATGCTCCAAATTATTTTATTATTGTATTCTGTTGAATTTTAAGTTTTTTGTAATTTGATTTGTTTTAATATTAATTATTTGTTTTTATTATTTGTAAAAAAATAATTAAAACTAAAATTAGAAATTTAAAATTATTTTATTTTTATTATTTTAATTTTATTTTAATCAATAATAATTATTATATAACTATATAAACATAAAAGAAAATAAAAATATGAAATAAAAGTTAGTGGGGTAGGGTGTTGAATTTTTTTGAAATAAAACTATTGTAGAAACAAAAAATTAAATGAATGTTGTATTATTTGGTGGAAAAGAGAAAATAATGTGAAGTGTTAAAAAATGAAAAGTTGAATGTTGTAAAAAAGTATAGTCTTAGATATAATCCAATCCATAACAAAACAAAAGAAGATTTTACGCTGGAGATCGTGACTCACCATGTCACATGTGAAGTGTAGTTGACATAACATAATATAAATATAATACAAGCTGTGACAAAAAAAAAATATATATATAATACAAGCAAAAAAAAAAAATGTTTTTTGAGAAAAAAGAGGCATAAACATAAGTGAAAATTGGGCCCATCAAATAATTAAGTAAGTTGTTCGTGATATGATGATAGCCAACCATATAAACCAAAATTATTGTTACCCTTAACCCACATAATTTTTATATCTTTTTGATGTACAATATCATATGCATATGAAAATTCACTTTCCTAAATAATAATAGTTCAATTTAATGAACTGCCAAACAATAAATTATAGGGTTTGGTAAAACAAAAGAGAGAGAGAATCTAAATTTCAAGTGATTGGGTCACTGAATTTTCTGTGTGCATGGCCCATTGTAATGTTTTAGTTTTTTTGCAGTCCTATCCCGTGGTAAGTTGGTTTAATAAACGCAAAAGGTTATTTACTTGTTTATATAAAGGCGTTAAATTTGATAATGAACAAACTTTTGAATTTGATCAGAGTTCAGATTTTAGCTTTTTTAAATAAGTTTCAGATGAAATAAATCATTTTTAGGTTCGGGATCTAGTTTTTCATTTTTTTAGTTGATTTTAAAAGAGTATACATAGGGTACTTTTTTCAAGTTTAGATATTAGTTCGCCAGCTATTCATCGATTTTCCGCAAAAACTAGTGACTTGTAAATTTGGCACGATTATTGACAAGTTTTCGTGAAAAAGTGAATGCATTATAAACAATGGTAATGATGGCGTTCGTATTGTCTCGTATATCGACAGAAATGGATATTGCGTTTCATAACGCATCTGCCTCGTGTCAAATGATTTCGATCACTAACTAAATATTCTCGTATTTGTCAGATACTATGAGATTTACTTAATGATAATAACATGAAAAGTCAATCACCATTAGATTTTCTTACGTATTATGTATCAACGTGTCACGATTTGAAACGTTGACACTTACTCAATAAAGTTTCAAATAATAAGATAAAGAATAAATTAAATCATTGATACCTAATGAATGAAATTCTTAACAAAAAAATACTTTAATTTTATACAAATCCTGAAATTTAGTGTAAAATTCAATATGCTATTTTTTAGATAAAAAAAATACAATGTATAGAGAACCTATCTTTGGTTCTTTATTTTTCAAAAAGTATAAGATTTAATTTTTTTTTTTTTTGGCTCAAAAAAATTACCTTGTAATGAAATTTGCATTTTTTCTATTAGGATTATTTTATTTTTTAAGAAAAATGGTACCAATCTCTCTCAATTTAAATGATATATAAAGTTAAAGGAAAGTTTAAAATATTATTAAAATTTTCTTTATTTCCTCAAAAATTCACCTTTTTCAAAACTTTGCATCTTTTCCACTAGAACTTCAGATGAGTAATTTTTAAATATATATATACATATTACTCATTAAAATATGATAAAGGCAAGTTGCAAGAGAGGGTGTGTGCTTGCCCCACTCCTCAAATAAATAATACAATCTTCATAGTTCTCACAATTCAAATCTCCTCATTAACCAATACATACACAAACAAAGACAAGCGTTATGTAACTGCAAAACTCTAGGAAAACGAGATTCCACAATTAGTCAAAGGAGCTTCATGGTGATGGTGTGACCTCAAAAGTTAGTCTTCACATGTTTCTTAATTTTCAAGCATTGAAATTTTTTTTTGAAAAAGAACATTGAATTTTTTTTTCCCTTTTTAAAATATTAAGATTTATTTCCCTTTCTAAAAAATGATAAGATTCATTTCCCTATTTATATCATTGTTTTTTGTGTGCTTTGTACAGATGATGAAGTTGAGGAAATGGAAAAAAGAAGAATTGTGAAGAACACAAGATGTGTCTTCTTCTTCTTCTAAATCACTAAAAACATTACCAAAAGAGAGAAGCCATATTTTTTTTTATATAAACAGAGAGAGAGAGAGAGAGAGAGGGAGGGAGAGAGAAAGAGAGAAAAAAAAAAGGAGACTTATCCAAAAAAAGTTCTTGCAATTATTCTTGAGTATTGAATAATGCCAGTTCCTCTTGTACCATATCCAACACCTCCGGCTCCGGCGCCGGTGTACACTCCTCCGCCGGCAAATGGTATAAATCTCTTATCAAAATCATTTTCAAAATTTAAACCATCCAAAAATCTTCTTTTTTTTTACTTTATCAAAAGAGAGGTTATTTTTTTATTAGTTTTTACAAAAACCCATTTGATTTTTGTTCATTGAAAGATCAAATATTTTATTCACGGATTGTTTATATCCAGGGGGGAAAAAACTTACTCTCATTATTATTATTATTATTATTTTTTTGTGCACTACTCTCATTATCAATTCACTATTTTTATAGATAACCCATTAGTTCATTATTTATTTTGTTCTCAAAAATAAAATAAAATAAAATAAAATAAAAGTTTGTGATTCTTAGGTAGTACAAGTGGACAGAGTCAATTAGTGTGTTCAGGTTGCAGAAACCTTCTTATGTATCCTGTCGGGGCATCCTCCGTTTGTTGTGCTGTCTGTAACGCCGTTACCGCTGTTCCTCCGCCGGGTAATTTATTAATAATCCGTCAAAACAAAAATTTGTTGTATTAAAAACCAAAATTTTGATTGGTTAATTAATTAATTTAATTTAAAAATAATAATAATAATCATTTGAGTTTGTATATGAATTGGGTAATGTAGGGACCGAGATGGCTCAGTTGGTGTGTGGAGGATGCCATACACTTCTAATGTATATTCGTGGAGCTACAAGTGTTCAATGTTCTTGTTGTCACAGTGTTAATCTCGCCCTTGAAGGTTTCTTTTAAGATTATATACATATACATACATGCATATTTATGATGTTTATAATTTTTGTTTGATGAGATTTTTGATTGATTTTTTTTTTCTTCTGGTTTGTAGCTTCGGTAAGTAAATATATGAAATTGGTTTTTGGTCCGAGTTCGGTTTTATATTACAAATTTGTAAAATGTTTTTATCCAGATTTTTTTTTTAAATGTTAAGTTTTGATTTGTTTTTTTTGTTTCTTTTGTTGTCTACTATAGTTTTTTGGATATTTAAGGAAAAAAACAATTAAACCGAATTAAAACTAAAAAAAAAATTAAAATTTTCATTTAAGAGAAATAAAGTTGAATTAGTTTGGTTTATCTATAAAAATAATAATTTTTGTGCTTTGTATATGGAATCAGCGAATCAAGTAGCGCATGTGAACTGCGGAAATTGCAGAATGCTATTGATGTATCAGTATGGAGCAAGATCTGTGAAATGTGCAGTTTGTAACTTCGTTACATCTGTTGGGGTTAGTTTTCTATATCCAAACACACAAAAAAAGAAAAATCGATTTCATGTCGAAAAGAAAAAAAACGGTTTCAACCCCCTCGCAAATACCTAACAAATTGATTCAAAATGTTTTGAGACATAAGAAATTGCTTCTTTATATAATGTTTTGGTTTGTTTTTGGTTGTATGGTTTTGATAATGTTTGTAGGGTTCGACGAGCACGACTGATATGAAGTTTAACAGTTGAAAATTTAATCAATATATCTACCAATTAATTGGTTATATATAGTTGGAAGCAATATAGAGGAAGAATCAAATCTTTTTTTTTCTTTCTTTTTCTCTCTTGGTAATTTGTCGAAATGGCTGATTTTGGTCTCTGTCTGTTTGTATAGAGCTATCTATCTTCTCTCTTTTTAATGATTCTGTTTGTAACCTTTTTTTTTCTTGAGAAAAAATGTGATTCACCAGTTTGTAAAAGTGTTCGGAAATAAATTTAAATTTTTATTTGATGAAAGTGATAGATTTATCCTCAAGGCAAAAAAAAATGAGAAAATTATTTCCTCTAATTATCACTTCTCTTAAAAATGTTTTTTTTATCCTTTCCCATTTTTCATTATTGGATTCCTCTAATTTTTTTAAATATAATCATACACCAATCACACTCAATATACATCAAGATATATTTCAGTCACATACTTCGTATAAATTTAATTACATAAAAGAGGTACCAAAATTAGAAAAATAAAGACTTGACATCAAGAAAACAAAAATTCAAAAATCAGATTATAAACAAACTTTTTCTTAGGACAACTCTCATCAAAACATGAGACTAGATTTGTTTTAGTATTATCTATCAATTTAGTCAGAATAATTCTTTTAGTCTTATCTATCAATTTAATCCGAATAATTCCAATCTAATCTTTTTGTGGATTATTGGGTTTATACTTCATGACTTCTTCTATGAATGATCTCAGTTGGTCTAAGTATCTTTCGAAAGTCTTTTCGTTTCTTTGGGCCATGCACGACTTTAGGTATTATAGAAAAATTTTGCTATTTTTTTCTTAAGGATAAGATTAGTTTCGTTTTCTTGTCTGATGCTTTCTAAAAAAGAAGATCCATGTGAGTTCTTCTTTCACAATTTAATGGTTTCTTTGACTAGTCATGTAACCAAAAATAAAATTGCTATAAATAGTGGTTAGAGATAAGTGTAAAATTGAATTCAAGAATTTCGGCAGTCAAATCTAACACGAATATCTTGTCACACCACTTACCAAAAGCTTAAAGGCTCAAATCTCTTGCCATAGTGAAATACTATTAGTTTTTTTATATATATCCATCATTGATTCCACACTAATCCTTACATAAAGAAGAAGATAATACAAAAATTGAGAACATAAATTCAACACCATGGTGATTAGTAAGATGTTTACTAACTACAAACATGTTTCAAAACATTTTTAACGTTAAAAATCAAAACTAGTCTCAACTAAAGGTACTAATCGAAAATCCGATAAGTTCATCATATACACTTGTTCCGTTTTACGATAGTTTTCCCATGAAAGTATACTATAGGAAAACACACTCTTAGAATTGTTTACACCTTTTGTCGACAAATTTAATGGTTTATGATAGTTTCGTCACCACCTATACTCCATATTACATATTATTGACAACAACAACGAAAATTCTACACTAATTAATCTCGACTATAATATAATATCTCTTCCCTTTGAAAATATATTTAAATTATGAAACGACACTATTTTTGATATTTTACTTTTCATCTATAACTCAAACACACACGTTCTCAAAATTTAAACTTGATTAACAAACTTTAATCTTCTCATCCTTAAATGACTTATCATAAAGCAAAGATTGCGTTTAGTGTGTTTTTATTAATCAAATACTGTAGTATTGTATGAAAACTAGAATATGACTTGCGCGACGCGCGAAATTTTTTTTTATAATTTTGTTAAATATATTAACGAAAAGTTTAATTTATCTAGTAATTTTATATTTATAATTGGCAAATCAACCAATTTTTTTTAAATATAACATAATATTTGATTTAGATTGGATTGAAATTAATCGTTTATCTTATTTGTATTGTATGAAAATATGAATTAATGCTCAGTCATTTTAATGTTTATAGTTCTTATTTCAAAATAAATATGTTTATTTTAAAATAGTTTCTATTTGAAAATAAATATGTTTGTTTGAGATTTTATTATATATATATAATTTTTGTATTTAATCACTCACCACTTTATTAATTAGAATTTTCTTTTATACTTTCATAACTCAAATATAATATTTTGAATAAATCATATATTCTAAGTTTTCACCTTATTTTCTCTTCTTTAGTGAGATTGTTCAATATTTTTTTGGTGAAATAAAATAGCTTATTTTTCTTTAGACATACAGCCTCCTAACAATCATTTGATACGTAATTACGATGTTTCAATGATTATTATTATTTTATTATTATTCTCTTATATTGTTTATATGTTATTCATTCTGTTATATTTATATTCATTTTACATATTTCTAATTTTTTAAAATTAAAATATATAAACATTTATCTTATCATAAACTCATAATGGTTTTGTTACTCTCAAATGAAATACAATATAAATGAAATATATTTCTTGTTATAATATTTTTATTTACAATAATAAAATATTCAAATATTCTTGTATTTACTATTTTTGATAATTTGTTTATATATTTTTGTTTTCTTATTTAATTGTACTTTATTAGTTATAAGTAACAATAAATATATTTAAACATGAATTAAATGAACATTTAAAAAAAAAATTTATTTATGTAGACACCTTAGATTAAGAGAAAACTCTCCCATTATATAATAGATTTACACAAACACAAATTAATAACCAAAGAAATGCAATAAAATGTTAAACCTTTTTTTTTGGGGATCGACACAATAAAGTGTTAATCTTTGTTTAGAATTGTTTACGATTAATATATATAGTAGAACATATGAACTTGAAAACATACACAAAGCATATCACACTCAGAAAAGTACATGGAACATAGAATAGTCCATTGAAAAATCTGACAGCTTTTTAGCAACTGCCAAACTAAATAAAGCAGACCCAAAATTTCGGGTTTTTGCACACACAAGTTGAGACAGGAACATATCATTACATAAAGGGTTGGTGTATGTTTTTCAATCGTTTTTCAATTCAGTGTCGTTTATTGTCAAAATAGGCCAATTATAAGAAAATATCAATGAGGTATATTCTACTGCAAGGTTCTAGACTTCTACTAGTAAATAAATTTATAGAAAAAAAAATGGAAAAGAATAATAAGTTTTGATAGATAACAAAAGAACAAAGTATCATATACCAAAAAAGCATTTCATATGCCCACATTGTTATCTCAATATCATCATCTCTTACGGGCACAATGGCATTACCTTTCCTTCTCATTTGGACCACAATTTGTAATTTTGTATGTTCCACATCCAAAAATTGAAGAATACTATTATATATTGACCATTACTTAGGACCAAGGGTTATATAGTAAACTAGAAGCTAGAGGAGATATATGCAAACAAAACAATGTTAGAATTCGAAGTTTGTGGGTTAAAAAGGCTCATAAGTTTTCATAAAATGTTGAATTGTTGGGAGGTTTAATCGGACTATCGGTTAATTTCATGTATATTTAAGAGAATTACGGGGATGTAACACAAGATTCAGGACTAATAAAGTGAATAAATGTGCAAGAAAGACACTCACTAGTCACTTCTAATACAGAAAATTTGAGATTCTACACGGCTTTTATGTTTCTACTCGTCTCCCATGGCGAGTTCAAGCGCGTAATCGTCTCTCTCCTGCAATGTTAACACCGATAAACCGTTAAAGCCCAATGCCAATAAAGACTAAACCAATTTCAAGTTATTGTGAATCTTGAAAATAATATAAAGTTTGATCTCTTTGACGACATCAACTCCATAACTAGTCCTAGTGAACAACCTCCAAGTTTAAAGCTTTAAAATAAACAAATCCCTTAACAATAGAGTCTACCTATCCAATTATCTAGATATACTTCACCATTAGTCATTTAACGCATTTGTTCGTTTGCATTTTAAAGCCCTAAGTTTCCTAACGGATTACAGTGTATCTATTTATCTAGATATACTTCAACATTAGTCTTCTTAATCGTTTGTTGGTTAGCTTTAGAAGACTTGTAACAAGCAAATTGGACCAAGGTTATTTTTTCAGGTATGAAAACTTACAATTGGTCCACGAGCGAAGTATCTTCCAAATTGTAGCCAGTAGACCTGTGTGCTCCATACGATTTAGAATGGTTTAGTTAGAATGAAATGAGAGAAAACAAGAGTTGCTGCAGCAGTTCTTGGATATAATAGGTTACCTCGTCCTCGTCTTGTGTTTCTACTTCAAGGTCAGATGTAGGGAAACCCACACAAAGCAGTGCATACCCCTGCATGTATAAGCTAAAGAATTTAAATGCAAAATAACCTTGAAATCAAAATCAAAGTAGCAAAATCACTAAGCTTGTAAAGGATGATCACACTATTATTATTACCCCCTATGCTTCAATGTAGTTGATTTCTAAGCAGAAGAAGTTGTTCCACAAACTATGTTACATGTTCTCTAAATGCTTAGATAAGTATTTGACATTGTATAATGCCAAGCGATGAGTCTCACTTAGGAGGATACTGCATTACATTAGGTAAAGCTTCATATTGTTTTCATTGATATAATAAGATATGGACTATCGTCATCACAAATGTCTCTGAGTTCCAGATCATTTGTGAATCTACCTCCCTAAAGCAAAAAACAATGGGTAAAGGGATATAATTACCTGGGACTTCAGTTCTGCTGATATTCCCAATGCTTGGGGCTGCTGCAGCTCTCCAGATTTTACACGTACCGCACAACTAGTACAGCAACCTGCCAACATACGAAAGGACTTCTAAAATTGTTGAAAACTCGAACTGTAGACAAGACACATAATTCCTTGGACTAAGAAGTAAGAACTCGAGCGCTTAGCGAAAGCATATTTCAACATGTAGATGACAAAGAAAGAAATACACAATTAAGGTCTTAGTAACCAACTGAAACGAGTCAAGAAAACAGTACCATGCCTGCAAGCAAATGGAAGATTAATGTTCTGAGCTTCAGCTGAATGCAATATGTACTGATCCTGCATTTCAAATAGAATTTTCATGAATCAACAGAACGAAACCAGTGATAAGCCAGACAAAGTAAACAATACCCAGATGTAAGAATAGTTATACGAGCTGATTCATATTGTTTTATACATCAAGAGCGCCACACGTAGAGATAATTCGTTCTCATTTTCCTCTGTGTATACGCATTTGAACACCAAAATCGAAGAAAGAGAGCATGAAACAGCTCTAATCACAGCAAGGAATCCAGAATTCAGAGCCAGAATATAAATTGCGCGTTCTGTACTGCAGTCGTTGTAGGACATCGCACAAAATCAAACGTATAAGTAACCCAATCTATCAAACATTCCCTCTTCTTTTACATCAAGAGAGCCACAAGCAGAGGAATACGTTCTCATTTTGCTCCGATTACGCATTTCAACATCGAAGTCGAACAAAGAGAGAAACAAAACCTAAGTAGAATCTAGATTAGATTAGCAATATGAAACAGTTCAAATGACAACACCCAGAGCCAAACTATACTAGAAACTCGACACTTCTAAGCATATACATTGCCTTCTAAGCTGATACTACTCAGAAATTCCCTAATTGCAGCTTCTAAGCTGATATAACGAAGAAATTCCCTAATTGTTTCGTGAATCAACCAAACGCATCATAGAACGGCAAAATCAAAGAGACATACGAATCAAAATCTAGAATCAGACTAACCTCTGGAACTTCAAACTCATGAACTACTCCTCGTTGTCGATCGTGTACAGTGACCTTGTGCGAAGGAACAACCGACAATCCTCTATCTGTTGGACTGGAAACTTCTACAGGGATTCGGAACTCACACTTCGTCGTAGCTCCTCGCCGGAAATTCCGAGAATAACGGCGATTGATCGGAAAACTCTGTGGCGGCTAATTAAGAAGGCTGCGAGTTAGCAAAGACACGTGGCGATATGAATTACACGTGGCGGAAATATGATTCCGTCTGGGCCGACGAGGCAATTCGTACATTTTATTTATTTAAATGAAACGATAACAAATCAATAATAATTAGAGAAATAGAAAGAAAGAAAAAAGATTTCTAACGAAAAAAAAATGCAATCGGCGAAACAGAAGATAAGCGATATGGCTAGTACAGCCAAAGAGAAGATGGTGATATGTCAAGCAAAAGCCGATGAAAAGGTTTTTTAATTAAAATTGTAAAATGATTTAAATTAATATGATGAAGAAAAAATTAGATTAGTTAAGGTTTTTTTTATAAACTTAATTACTCCAAAGATTTTGAAAGTTTTTTTTGTTTTTTTTTTATCAAGAATAGATCAGAATTTCAACATTAATGAATAATATACCATTTTAAGGTTTATGATTGCATGAAGATTTTAGGTTTCATGATTTAGGGTTGTATATGGGATCTAAATTTAAAGATTTATAGTGTAGCTCTTGAGTTTGAAACTGAGAATTTAGAGTTTAAAATTAGTTTGTTCGATTATTATGTGTCAAGTTGCATAATTTAATTGTATACTCTTAGATTATTTCAATCATTTTTTATCTAATATGTGTTAACACCATCATAGGCAGAGCAAGCCATGGCACGAACCCGAGAGGAGAAGGAAATAGCCCACCAACGTCGAAAAGCAAAAGAGGCGGAGGCTAAGATGGACATGCACATGGCTAAGGCCGCTCATGCGGAAGAGAAGCTTCTGGCTAAGCAATCTCATTACCACGTTACTGATCATGGTCACAATCACGTGCCTATGGCGGCTCCGGCTCCAGCACCGGTCATGGGACATGGTTACGGACAGAATCCTTCCGTAGTTACCTCCGTGCCACCGCAGACTTATCCTCCTACGAGGAATCAACATTACGGGAACGACATGCTTTAGTTTTTTTTGTCTTAATGTGTGAGATACTTTAGTAAATTGAATTTTCTTTTTATTTTGGATCGTTTTTATAAGTAAAGGTAATCTTAATAGTTCGTATTGTGTGCTAGATAGATGTAAAATTCCGTTAATATTCTGAAATGTTTTAAGCGACAAGGCTGAATTTGATATTTTTTGAGGTTTCGACTTTTGAGATGAGTTTGGGAAAATAAACTAGGAGTTTTGAGGGAAAATTAAGTTAATGGTTATCATCTTAATTTAAATTGGGTTTTTAAATTCAAAATCAAATTCAAAACGTAATATTTAAAATATTTTGTAAGAAAACCGAATATTTAGATTTTAGATTAAAAAAATTAAATAATTAAATTAGTAGAAAACACATTTTACATTTGGTAGATGATAGAAAATGTTGTAGATTTTATTTATAAAATGGTATAATATATTGAAAATGGTAGATACGTATTTTGGATTTGGTAGGTGTTACTGTAAATCGTGGAATAAACATTTTACGAATATGTAGAAATAAACATGTTACTGTAAAAATGATTATTTTTTAGATGTTTGTAATTATAAAATTTTTAAAAAATTTAAAACTTTTTTATTCTAATTATTTTTATGAGGTTAAGAGTAGTTTAAACAAAAATAAAAAAAATGAAAAAAAATATTGGAACAAAATAAATTTTAATGTGGGATAATTTTACAAATCTCCTTCCCCTACAGAAAATCTGAAATCCAATGAACAAAATTCCAATTGATAAAAGCAGTATTGGTTTTCTAGAAAATTCTTCTTGACTTTGATCAAAATCATTTTTACACTATCATTGGACCTGACTAACTAATGGATTGAGAATTTGGACCTCACTAATAGGTTACATTTCAAATTTCGGCCCATTAAATAAAACATAAAAAAAAACAAAAAGGAAGTGTGGCTGCTGGGATTCGAGCCCAGGTTCCCACGGCCACAACGTGGAGTAATAACCCCTATACTACAGCCACTTTTGTTGTCGAAGTTAAGCACATAAATTTACGTTTATAACTTTATCGAATTTTTTAGACTTACATAAATGAAATTAATGGTTTGTATTATGCATCCACAAGTTGAATGAAAATAATCATCAAACTGAACTGGTTGGAAATCTATCATGTATCAATGGGCTATTTTATAAACAACGAAAACGAAAACGTAAAATTTTAGTTGTCCATTTAATCCGACTTATTGGGCTTTAGTATTGTGGCCCATTCAGCCCAAAACATAAAGAAAGAAAGGAGAATCATTTTCAATTGGTTTTCACTTAAACCCTAATTTCTTCTACACATCTCCGAGAAACTTCACTGAGCAACAATGGCGAAAACCCTAGCTCGTTCCACCGCTTCACGCGTCGCCAAGCGTTTCTTCTCCACCTCCGGAGCCACCACCGCCTCTTCTCCATCTTACCTCCTCTCCCGTAGATCAACTCCGGCGATCTCACATGCCGTCGGATTCGTCTCCTCCTTGAATCGTTACACAACGATTCGGACTCGGATGGATAGATCCGGTGGGTCGTACTCTCCGCTCAAATCTGGTTCTAATTTCAGCGAACGACCACCTACTGAGATGGCTCCGCTCTTTCCTGGCTGCGACTATGAGCATTGGTTAATCATCATCGATAAACCTGGAGGCGAAAATGCGACGAAGCAGCAAATGATTGATTGCTATGTTCAAACCCTAGCTAAAATTCTCGGAAGGTATGATTTTACTGTTATTGATGTGTTTCGTGATAGTGATTATACGGCAAAGAAGAAGAAGAAGAAGAACTTTGTTATTATATCTAATTTTGTTCTTCATGTTTATCAATGAGGAAGGAGCTAAGTTATAGTATACATTTCTTCATTTCTCACAATTTAGTTAATTTTCGTTGAATCAGTGAAATTCATGTGTTTCGTGATAGTGATTATAAAGATGGAAAACTTCAGTCATTTATATCTATGGTTGTTTTTTTTATGTTTATCAGTGAGGAAGAAGCTAAGAGGAAGATATACAATGTATCATGCGAAAGGTATTTTGGATTTGGCTGTGAAATTGATGAAGAGACATCAAACAAACTTGATGGTATGTATATCTGATCACTGAATTGTGTATTTTTGTTTTTAATGAAACGGTAGATGTCATTGATGATTCTTGCTTCTTGTGTGTTTCAGGATTACCTGGTGTTCTCTTCGTTCTACCAGACTCTTATGTTGATCCAGAATACAAAGATTATGGAGGTGAGTTAATGTTAAACACTTTACTATGGGTTTGCTTAACACGAGTTAAGTTTCGTTTCGGTGATTTATCAGTCCTCTGTGTCATAGTCCATCAAAGACTAAGTTTAGAAGTAGGATTCAGTTTAGAAGTAGGACACAATGTGGTTTTGTTAGTGCTTAACAATGTTGTTAGAGTTTGCTTAAAACACATGCTATGTTTCGTTTCAGCGAGTTATCAGTCCTCTGTTTGTTCTGTCATAATCCATCAAAGACTAAGCTTAGAACTAGAATTCAATTTCTGCTCTCAGTTAATTAAGCATCAAAATGTGGGTTTGTTAGTGCTTAACAATATTGTTAGAGTTTGCTTTAAACACATGCTATGTTTCGTTTCAGCGAGTTATCAGTCCTCTGTTTGTTCTGTCATAATCCATCAAAGACTAAGCTTAGAACTAGGATTCAATTTCTGCTCTCAGTTAATTAAGCATCAAAATGTGGTTTTGTTAGTGCCTAACAATATTGTTAGAGTTTGCTTAAAACACATGCTATGTTTCGTTTCAGCGAGTTATCAGTCCTCTGTTTGTTCTGTCATAATCCATCAAAGACTAAGCTTAGAACTAGGATTCAATTTCTGCTCTCAATTAATTAAGCATCAAAATGTGGTTTTGTTAGTGCTTAACAATGTTGTTAGAGTTTGCTTAAAACACATGCTATGTTTCGTTTCAGCGAGTTGTCAGTTATATTTGTTTGTTTGTTCTGTAATGTGTCATAATCCAATCTAGAATAAGCGTAGAACTGGGTTTCAACTTCTGCTCTCAATTAGACTTCAAAATCTGATTTTGCGCCGCCTTTATGCATTTCATGAAACAATTCTACTCCGGCATTACATTTCAACCTCGAGAGTATAAGCTTCGGTTTGTTTGTTTGATAGTTAACGCTCGAGTTTTAAATCTTAAACCGGTATCCTTTGCCTTTTGTTCTTTGGTTGGGGTTTGTTTAAGTTGTTAAGCTCTCACTTGTACGGTTTGCAGCTGAGCTTTTTGTGAATGGAGAAGTAGTCCAACGACCTCCAGAGAGACAGAGAAGGATCACTGAGTTAACGACACCGAAAAGCAATGATAAACCAAAGTACCACGACAGAACCAGATATGTCCGAAGAAGAGAGAACATGCGTTGAATCGAAAACGTGTTAAATCAAAGACAAGACGAAGATGTTGTTGATCCAAATCTTAGTGTCTTAAACAACAGAGCTTGTTTGTCTTTGAGGTCTCTTCTACATCTATTGGGTTTAGTAGTTGCTTTGTTTTATTAGTAGTACTTGTAATGGAATTATTATTGCATATGCATATATTGGCCTTTGGACGTTGTCGTTATTGAAGAAAAGGATTTAAATAAAGTTTGCCTTATTATATAACCAAAGTATTGAATTAACAAATCCCTTTGGTTTAATTGAAATTGCGACATCCAAAATTCTCATTTCTCTCATTCTGTTTCTTTTTTGGTATGTTTAAAAACTCATGAAAGCTGCTTTATTTATACATAAGTTAAAACAATAATTAAAACCTTCTTCGTATTTAGGGCACACTGGTTCATTTCGGTTATTTTTTAAAACCGAATTGACAAATATAAACCGTCACTTAACCGGTTTCGTTATATAGCATATAATAACGCTCCTTTACTAACAAACAAACAAACTCTTAACCTTTTTAGGGTTGCGCCGTACACAGTCCAACGAACACAGAGATCGAGTTCGATCCCAAAATCATGAATCCGATCCTTTTACGAATCACGATCTGTTTCAACGACGAAGAGATTTCTGAATCAGAAAAGGTAATAAAAATCTAGAGATGATCTTCTCCTTCACCACCTTCAATTGTTGATTTTCAATTGTTTTTGATCAATTTCTTATTCTCTTGGGAAGAAGATGTTGAAGATTGTTTATGAGAGTATTATAAGTCACTACGTTTGGTAAATCAAAGTATTTTTTTTGTTTCCTATATGAAGTGACTTGTAATATTCTCATGAATGGATTTTGCAACTCTTAAGAGAGTAGTAGACAATGTCATAATGGTTTATATGCAAAAGAGTGAAATGGATCATCTTTTTGTCTAATTTGCATGGATTTTTTTTTTTGTGTGTGTTTGACTAGGAAATTCGAAGCCTTAGTCTTTCTTGGGTCGGGGATTAGAGCAAGCAGGTTCCTTGACGACAAAATAAACCTCATGCTTCTTCCACCTTACTAGCTATGAACATCTAACATAGACTACTAGTAAAGTGGAAGATGCTTGAGATTTATTTTGTAGTGTCTTCTTCTAAAGAGTTTTTTTCATATAGGAAGAGAGAAGCTCAAGTTCTAAGTGAATCTTTATTATAACTTCATGTGTCAATGGAACTTTTCAGTTCCCACCGCAGATTGACGTTGTGAAAGACTTATGTGACCGACCAAGAGATGTCATGAAATCTCAGGTTAGTGTGTGATACAATTCGAGACTTGTATGAGACCTTATTTTCTTGTTGCCAGAGTTTTGAAATTTGCTATAGTCTCTAATATGCTCCCTCTGTTTCAAAATATAAGTTGTTTTAACTAAAAACACAGCATATTAAAAAACTATTTTTCTATTAAAAAGTATCATTTAATATATTTATTAAAAATAATTTGACCAATCACAAAAAAAACTGCAAAATACTAATGGTCACACAATATTCAATAAAGTTAAAAATTACCTAGGATTGTCAAAACAACTTATATTTTGAAACAAAAAAAAACTTTCAAAACAATTTATATTTTGAAACAGAGGGAGTATTATATTGATACCTGGGAAAAAAAAAGATAATTTTTTTGGGATAAGCTAAACAAAACTATAGAGTACAAGGGAATATTCATCATCCAAGCTTAAAGCTTATACACCTTTCTTGTTCTAACAAGCTCTATCGCTTTGTCTTTGATTGCACTTAGATAATATCGCTTAGTCTCACGTTCTATTGCTTACATCTTTTTGTTTGGGAAGATGTTGAAAATTGGTTGAGTTATTACTTATCAGAGTGTTATTACGAATTTTGTAAGCAGAGGTTGCTTTCTAAAAAAGTTTGATGCCATCGAAGTTGGGTATTGGGGTTAAGCCCAATAGTTTGTAAGTAGAGGTTGCCATTTGGTTCCAATTTGCTTCCTTTTAGTGTCAAGATTTTGAGGATCTTTTTTGGACCAAAAAAAAAACAGAAACTTATTAATGTTTTATGCAAATCCCTTAATATATGTAAAATATTAAACGCTTATACTAGACGAATGGTTTTAGAAACTTATTAATGTTTTATGCAAATCTCCAAAAGGACAAAACACCTTCTTCTCTGAAGATTCGGACGAATCAGTTACCCAAACCAGTGTAAGGTCTTGTGAGATGTCCTGTTTTATTACTTTTTAGTTAGTATAGAATGTTGAAAATTGGTTGACTTACTACTTATCAGAGTGTTATAATTCACTAATTTTGTTGTTGTTTTCTGAGAGAGTGACTTGTGAATTATGTTAATCTCGTAAATGGACTTTGCAAGGAACAAAAAGGTGATTTCTATTTTCCTTTAATTTGGAAATCTAACAAGTCTGCTAATTAGTTTTCTTTAAAATTTTGTTGATAGGTATTTAATTATGGTTTTGTATAATTAATGACTCCTTTCTCAACTACTTTTGTCAGCTCTTTTTTTCAAAAATTGGTAATACTTATGTTTTGTCTGAATCTCGAGGTAGATAGATTTTTTAGATGAAACAGAGGATTGGTCCATACCTTATGGAAGCAGCAGACATGCATGCAATCACATACTTGCCTTTGTAAGGTCTTTTTCATTTCTCTCTCTCTCTCTCCCTCCCCACCATGCATCTGTATCATACCTTCTATAAATACGTCTGTATCTACAAAACAGAGAACAAGTCTCCTCATCTTTTGGCCAGTGCATGAGAATGGAACACATCTACCAATTCCAACAGTGGCTTGTCCTCTTCATAGGTCTTGGAATGTTGCTGTCTCTTGCTCCGTGTAAGTTTTAGTTTTTTTTTTATCACTCTCTCTTTTGCTTCTTCTCACTGTACACCATTTCCATACTTGAGTTTTCTCAATCTTGCAGCTGTGAAGAGCAGTGATTCAGAAGTTTCCAATGATAGAAGAGGCATTGGAAGTGAAAATCGTACCGCTCTTTCGAGAAAGCTTCTGCTCTCTCCCGGTAACTCATAGACACTGTTTGGCTTCACATTTCCATTAAGATTGTCTCTGTTTTAATGTTTTAGGAAGCCTAAAGAAACATATTCAGAGCATTTTCAGATACTAGTGACGGGAGCAACAGGATCGGACAAGATTGCTCAAAAGAAGATATTGTCGTCTTTCAAGGCTCGACAGCTCCACTTCCAAACGGAGTTCCTGCATATACAGTTGAGATTGTAAACTCATGTGTCTCTGATTGCAGTATCGCAGAGATTCACGTCAGTTGCGGCTGGTTCAGCTCGGTCAGACTGGTTAACCCTAGAGTTTTCAGGCGACTCAGCTACGATGATTGTTTAGTCAATGACGGTGAACCTCTTGGTCCTGGACAGACTCTCTCTTTTCAATATGCTAATAGCTTCTCTTACCCTCTCTCTGTTTCTTCAGTCTCTTGCTTCTGAATTGAGAGAAAACAAAAAGTAACAAATTTGATATTTTGACAAGTTTTTCGTCAATGAAAATGATATTTGTTGAAGAGAAAGCTATTGGAATTATGCTTCACAACTTCATCAAACTAATGTCTTGGACTGGCTTTATGTACAAGTAATGTGTTCATCAAACAAAGGCTCTATACAACTTGCACAACTTTCTTTTTCCTTTGCTCTAAACAAACAAAGCTTTTGACCTAAACGTCTTTGAGGAAACTAATTCATTGATAATCATATACACATTTACAAGAAGAGGAATAATGGTAAGTGAGAAAAAAGAGTTATTAATTTAGTGATAAGAGAAACAAAATTATGGAGTACAAGAGAGTAATCTTTTTGTCATCATCTCTCTAAACCTCTCTTGTTCTAACAAATATCGGAAACCATGAGTCCAAGAGATGTAGGAAGAGTTAAGGATATTCTAGATCCGGCTCGAAAACTCCATGTTGAGTCATAGACGAAAATGTAAAATTTGGAGTCAGTGGGTGAGGAGGATACTGAACTCTTGTTGATTCTAATGAGTAATCACCGTTCATTTGCTGGTCCGAACCATCAAACCACCATGGTGAAGGCGAAGTGGTGGTCATGACCGGTTCAAGGTCATTGGAATATGACATTGTTTGTTCAGCATGTTGAGGTTGCGAATGAGCTTGAGGTGGTTGTTGAAATTGGTCTTCATTGGATCCTGATGAGTCTTCAAGTAAGCTTTGAAGATAACGCATATACAACGAAACATCAGGATCTTCTTGAACCGGTATGTCATTGGGAGGAATTGGCGATGAGGTCCGGTTTATCGGAGAACGCTTTGAAACGTTTTGAGGTAAAGACTCACATGATTCATAACTTGTTAGTTGTTGAACAACGCGTTTGAAGTCATTCTTGTTTATGATATACACTTGCGTTAGCGGTTGCAGTTGCAGCTGCGGTTGAGATATTGCGTTAGCGTTACCATTTGGTTGCTGAAAAATACTCTTTCGAATGTTCTTGCCACTCTTATTCACTCTCAAGTGATCATTTTGTGGTCGCTGATTCATCTTTAACAACAATAGAGTCACTATCAATCTATAAAGCTTCAAGAGATCACGAAAATAAGCTTCATGAGATCATATATATATACACGATTTCTCAATCATAAGTCTTTAAAATTCCTGATTTTTTACCACTTTAATTAGTTCTTTATTTATTTTTCAATAATAAGATGGATCCAAACTTTAATATTAAGATGTTTTCCTTTAATTTTTTTACATCGTTTTTTCCGTAAAAAGTAGAAAATATGTGTTTGCATGTCACTATGAATGTGTATCTTCCTATTTATGTTTTGTTTCTTGATGAAAATAAATGGAAAACATTACAGTGCTCTAATAATGAAATAAAAGTTTTGTCAATCAAAATTTTGTAATTTCTATATCTTCTCTACATGTTCACCTTTTTCTATTTCATTTCTTTTTGTTTGATCTTTTTCTTTTTTTCAGTGAACCATTTTTCATTACAATTTTGAAACGGCATATAAGCGACGATTCTATTTTGAAATCGTTACAATTTTTACTACTCCGATTTTGAAAACATAATAAAGATTTGTATTGTTAGAACAATATTTTTTATAATATAATTTAATATTTGAGTTTTATTATATGGATACAAGTATAAAATATATATGTATATTAAGGGAGTTTTGCATATAATATCTGATTCATTGGTAATATATGACATTCCAAACTATAAAAGTTACAACTTTAAGAAATTTCATGTTCTAACAAACAGAAACCACCTCTAGAAAGATTGCAGCTTTCATACTACACATACACTAACCTAAAGAGAAGATGATGAAGCACCTTAGTAACCTCTCCATCTTGGACTAGAGACTGGGAAAAACCCGAATGGTGATGACGGCAACACAAGACCAGGAGATGCAGGAGACTGAGGAAATTTGCCCGGACCGAGAATACCAGGTTGATCCATTGATGAGATTGCAAAGTTTCTTGGTGTAAGTGGTGAAGGATATTGAACTCCCGGCGATAGCAACGGATAAGGTGACCTAGGGGAGGGAAAACTCCGGTAAGCGGTTGGAGATTGTAGAAGATATTGCGACGTAGGAGAGGGTAATATCCCGCGACCGTTGAATCTAGGAGAAGGAAGATTATTATGATTATAATGCATCTGTTGTGGTGGACCGTTGAATATAGGAGTAGGCAAAATGGGCATACTTGATGCAGAACCATTGAGCCGAGGCGAATGATGGTTAAGCAATTGCGTTGGTGGGCGCAGTTGATACTCATGAGATGGCTGCATTTGGTTTCCATTCTGTCCTGAATCAACTAGTGAGCTTTGAAGATAACGCATATACACCGAGACAGGAGATTCAACTGTATTCAACCAACATTGATCTCCATGACCCATCATTGGTTGTGAACCGTGCGGTAAAGGATGCATATAAGGTTGCGGTGGTGGTCTAGCGGCTAATTTATGAGTCGGTTGAGCCATCACATGAGCAGGGACACGAGGCCGGGTTAGAGCCGCTGGTCTAATCTTCAGCAACCGATTATTCTGAGGCTTAGGTAGATTCTGAGGAGGAGGAGGGAAACTCTCGCGCAATGGAGAACCTGTTAGCTGTTGAACAACACTTCTAAAATCATTCTTGCTTATGTTATAGACCTGCGATTGCGGTAGAGCCTCAATAACATTTGAGAAACTCGGTTGGTGTAAAGGACTCTTCTTGATGTTCTTCCCAATCTTATTCACACCTAACTGATCATTTAGCATAAGCCTATCCATCTCACAAGAGACTAAAACCACAAATAGAATTGATACACTTGACAGCAATCCAGAGAAGAGATCTAAAAGCTTCAAGCTTTAAAGAGAAACAGAGTAATATAATCCTGAATCAAGCAAAAAGCTCACTCTTTTCACAGCCTGAATCCTACATTATGCCATCTAAAATCGAATTTTCTTAATTCCAGAACTACTTTATCCTCCGTTTAACTAAAAGTCTAAAACCAACGATTCCGAATATCACAGATTAAAAGAAGGCAACTATAAGAGCAAGAACGATTAGAGTAAGAAGAAGAGAAAGAAAAGTTCACGCCTTTACACCTGAGGAAACTCTCCGATTCAGAGAGGAAGAAGAATTGAAGAAAGCCCTAAAATTTCATGGAAATGAATTATGAAAAAAAATGGTAAATGGGGTGAGAGAGGCTCGAACTCTCGACCTCAGGATCACTCAGTAGCTATGAGACCTACGCGCTAGCCAACTGCGCCACCACCCCAGTCATGTTCAGACATATATTAAGTAATGTAATTGTTCCGACACTTATATCAAATCTAAAAGAAGAAAGTTTTTTAACAAATCTCTCTCTCTCTCTCTTGTTCATAAGCTTGAAGAAAGCACTCGAATCGAACAAGCAGAGAACCGAATCGCTACTTTAGTTTCTCTGTTCACTGAAGCAGATAACATTTGAAAAGGTATGATCTTTAGATTTTTGATTTCGTTTTCAGGATATCTCTCTGAGATTGGTAATTTTGAGTTTAGCCTCTTTAAATTCTACTCAATCTCTCGAATCAATTTTTCATTTTTAAAATCAGAATAGGAGGATCTTTGAGTATCGAACTTCTCTGTTTTTGTAAGGCTGATGTTGAGAATCGTTTTGATTTGGAATTAAAAAGAAATCTCGAAAGCCCTAGATTTCAAGTTGATTGCAATCAACGAATCTTCTAAAAACAAAAACAAAAACAAAAAGCTTAGATTTTTGTGTTTGTATGCCTTTAGCTTTTGAATCAATATTTCTAGGGTTTTATAGAGTTTGATTCTTACTTACTTTTATAGCTTAATGTCTACAAGATTTCCTTATTTATCTGTTTTTTTTTTTGTATCAGTGTTTTGAGTGTTGAGAATTGAAGGAGAGATGAGTAATGGTGTGATGATGCAAGATGCTTTGAGCATTGATGAGAAAGAAGGTTTGAGAGATAACAACGGTGGTGGTGATGAAGTAATGATACGTCGAATGAAGAACCGAGAAAGACAACGTAGGTATAGAGCGAGGAAGCGGATGCGCGAAGAAGAAGCGGGTATCATCGATGAAAATATCTCGTTTGAGGCGACCATTGGACAACTAGAAGAAGAAGAAG
Organism: Arabis hirsuta; assembly: GCA_964056655.1. Taxonomy (NCBI): domain Eukaryota; kingdom Viridiplantae; phylum Streptophyta; class Magnoliopsida; order Brassicales; family Brassicaceae; genus Arabis; species Arabis hirsuta. Next base: position 35,741,333 of record OZ053305.1, read on the forward strand.
AAGAAGAAGCGGAAGTAGAGTGTAATGGGTATGTTGAGAACTTTGTGAGGCGTGTTTATTGCGATAGGGATTGGAAAAAAGAAGCTAGGAGAGCTCATTTGATGACAGACAAGACTTTAGATAGTTCTTGTGAACCGTTTAAACGGAAGATAAAGCCTCGTCGAAGAGACTGGAAAGCTGAAGCTAGAAAGAAGAAAACTTGATATAAGCCTGCAGATTCTTGAGGACTCCTCGGTTTGCTAGAGGATCTTGCAAAGGGAGAAGTAAGTAAGTCAGCTTTCTTCTTTGTCGTCTAGAACTCACACGCTCACGTTATCGAATTTGAATTCGGATTATGACACGTTAGCAACATTGTTACAAAGGCTACACGCCCCGGACGTGAAGCAGCTTCTTTTAAAGACTGGATACGATTGAAGAAGAGAGAGCACAGAGTGTACGGTTTCAAAATCTTTCCGATGCTTCTTTTTTTCTGTTGCAGATGTTGGAAATGATGAAGATCAACGACGAGTGATTTTACTCTTTCTAGTTGTATATTCGAAGATCCAGACGTTGTGAGAATTAGTAGTAATAAACTATAAGGTTTTATGTGTGTCTTATTGATGAGCCAAGAGGAAACATATTAGCAATCTTCGTAATGATACAACAAAACTATGTAGAAATCATATCATACTATATACAAGTTAAACATTTGGAGACGATACAATGACATTACAGATTACACAGACTCAAAGAGATAAGAGGCAAAAGAAAACTTGTTCCTCTATTTTTGAGACTTTTCTTTTAAATAACTAAAAAAACTACTCAAAAAAAAGAAAAAAAATTAAAAACCCGCTAAATACGAATTAATTACGATTTGACCCCATAACTTTCCCAAATTTTCAACTGATCTTCGAAATCAAACTCGCACGAAGCTGTTCTTGAGTATAGATCCTAAATCCCATCTTCACCGTCGCTTGTTGAATCATCAGATCGTTAACCACCGACATACTCGCGTGATTCACTTCAAGTTCAAGCTCCATTAACGCCGACATCAATCTCGCCGCCGGATGATTCCTCTTGCTCGATTCTACTCTGATCATCGCATCCCAACCAATAATCTTCACTTCGATCTCCATCCCCACCGCTTTAATCACCGTCGCCGACGATAACAGATCACCGACGTTTGCGCTCTCTTTTCTTCCGGCGAGCTCTGATTTCACTTCCTCGAGCTGGTTTTTGATCTGGGTTTTCTCAGATTCGGTTTTTTGTACCTTCGATTTTAGCTCGTTGATGTAAGAAATCGCGTCTCCGAGTAATGAAGCTTTGTCCATTTTCGAAACGTTTGGTACAACCGCTCGTAACGCGTAGAAACGTTGGTTTAGTTTCTCGCGTCTTTGTCTCTCTGCTTCGACGTGGTTTAATGGTTCGTCTCTACCGTTTGCTGGTTTTCTTCCTCGTTTCTTCGGTCGTTTCTCCGGTACTTCTTTCACGATGGAAGCTTCTAGATCTGAATGATCGGATTCTACTCCTCCGGCGCCGGTGATTTTGTCTCCTCCGCCGCCGAATGATAGAACTTTGTCGTCGGTTATTAAACCGGTCGATTTCTTTCTCTTGTTATCGAATTGGGTCTGACCCGAATAAGAACTCGGATCCGGGTTACCGGAGCTCCGTTTACCTTCGTCGCCGAAGTTTAATAACTCGCCGGACCTGGGTTTCACCAAAGTCGTACTCGACGTCGAGAAATTAAGCTCTCGAGAGAAACTGTTGTTGAATTTCGGGTTCTGGGTTTGCGAATGAACCGGACTCGGGTTCGGATCCGGATTCGGGTTTTCGGTTATTGTGCTTGAGCTACCGTTCTCGAACTGTATAGACTTGGTGAAAAGCTGTGAACTAATTGAACCGGGAGCTTCATTACCCGGTTCGTTAGTTGTTGAACCGGGAGCTCCAATCGGGTCATTAAGCCACATAGACGGGTCATTTTCGCCTTGATCCGGGTCATCAAGATTCCAATTCAAACCCGATAAATCTCCAGCTCCACCGTCGAAATTGAAAAGGATCCGAACTTTATTCAAAAGATCCGAACTTTGTCGGATCTGCTCCGTTGACCCGAGTTCAACAACTCCGTTAACCGTCGGTACACAAGCGATTGTCTTCATCCCAAAAACACCACCTTGCTTCGCCCGTTCACAACCCGAACCGGATAATTGATCAAACCCGGAACACCAAACCGGATTCGCCGTCGAAAACGCTTTACCGGCTAAACCGAAACCCGGACCGAAACTCTGAGTCATCGAAACCAAGAAAAACCACTCCGTATCCGTAACCTCCTCGTCGACGGCGTCATCCGCCGGACCAATTCCGCCGGAGATCAAAGAGTTAAGCTCTCTCAACACTTTTTTCCGGTACTCTTGATCCACCGGAGTAGTAAACGGCGGCGAACTCGATCTCCGGCTCGGGTTTGTTTTATCTTCGTCGCCTTTGTAATAACCATCTGCCCAACCGAGCACGGAGGCGCCGGAGAAATCATACGACGGTTGCCAGAATATAGCGTAGGTCCAACCTTCATGTGTCCCTTCGATTAAAGCTTGTAAACGTTGCTGAAGAGTCTCTTGGCTAAAACCCGCCGGTGCCGGAATCTCCATCGCCGTCGTCGGAGCTGATGTCGCCGTCGTCGCCGCCGGTGGCCATAGAGATGAGACGTCGGAGGAGCTCATGAAAGCTTCCATCATTGAAGCGTTATCGTCGGTGGTCCAGAGATTCATCGTTGATGGTAACCGGTAATCAGTCATTCCATAAACCGGTGAACCGGTTAAAAAAAATTAAACTTTCTAGAGAGAGAGAGGGGTAGAGAGAGAAAGTTGTCGTCGTCCTCGTCGTAGTAGTGGAGAAAAAATGGAGTGCGTCTGTGATTGTTTTATATGTGGAGCTGATAATGAGGGTAAATAAGTAATTTTAATGTTGAGGATATTACGTGGCGTGTTATGATTGTGACACGTGGAGAAACGAGATTGGAAAAGAAGCTTCGATGAACTCACATCCCGATTTAACCCTATAGACTGTTGGATCTACTCGGTTTTAAGACCAAAGTGAAGTGAGATCGTACGGTTTTTATGCATCTTACGCGCTTTTATTTTAACGGCTCAGATTTAATATCGATCTTAAAAAAAAAAATCTAAATTTATAAGAGTTAACTGTGAGATAGCACAGTCTAAAAACAACACTTTACTAAAATTTTCACTCGTTTATTTAACAAATACTGTATATTTTTAGATAACAAAAATGTTTGTATAAGAGAAGTTAAATTAAGAGTTGACTAAAAAAAATTAAGAGTTCCAGATTGTTATTTCTGAAATCCATATTTTCCATATAAAATATTTATTTACATAAATATGAATTGTTTTTACATTTTAACCAGATGTTTATATATAACTAATTGACTTTCTCTCGCATTTTACGCGGATTAATTTTTTGTTTACAATTTTCAAATTAAAAACGACAAATATTATCAAATATATAGAAAAATATTAAATGAAGTTTAATATTAAATAAATATTATTGAGAATCAATAATTGATTTTTTGGAAAAAATAATACAAAATTTAGTTATAAAATATTTTATAATAGATTTATTTTTGGTATGTTGTATTTAGAAGATTGCAATTTAGAGAGCAATTTTATAATACAAATATTATAATATCAAAATGTATATGCTAAAATATGCATTTTGCAAAAAAATCCATAATTTTATTTCGTATTTAGTATTTATTTTAATAAAAAAATTATTAAATATTATTTGAATTGATATAAAAGAGTAGTTTTCTTTATTTTCTTTTGTTTAAACCCTAAATAAAATACAAAACATTTTAATCGATTTTTAATTGAATTTAAAAATCACTTTTTCAATAATAAAATGTAATGATATATAATTTCATTTTTTTGTCAAGGTATGTAATTATAATTTCAAATACGAATGATCTTGAATATCTTGGTCATTTTTTAATTTTTTTGTGTTAAAAAATATATATTCATAAATTTTTGTAATTGTAAATTTACATACCAATGATTTCGAATATTTTGATTATTTTTACTTGTCTTATATTGAAAAGTATATTCATTAATTTTTTAAACAAATGCGAATATGCTTTCATTTCTTTTAATTTATTTGAGAATCGTTATTGTATTAAATATTTATTATAAAATTTGTAGAAAATTATATTTTGTAAACAAAAGATAATTACCAAATATTTTATATTGATATAAATGTAGTTAATTACAATAAAAAAATATTAGTTTTGTCACTATAATTTTCGTGGGTGTAGTTTGAGTGTACTAAATTAGTGAGATAAATGTTTTATCAATTTTGGCATGTCACATTTTAGAGAATGTCATGTCAAAATAAATTTTGGGAGAACAATTTTTTAGAAGACTTTTTGGAATGTATAAGGAATGTGGTTGTTTATAGTAATTGAGATCACGCCGAAGAGAAACAAAAAAAACAGAAAGTTGTGTTGGTCTTAATTTGTATTAATTTTTTTTGCTAAAATTACTTTGCAAATTTACAATAGGATATAACCAATAATGCGTGAGAATCTCCATCTCCATAAATGATTCTTTTTTTTTATGTTATCTGTTTCGATTAAAAGAAGGAACAAAAGTCCCAATTTACAAATTGAACTTATCAGTTAGCGTTCAGATTAAAGGATCGATTCAAAGTTCATCAATCAACATATCCCAACCAAAATCAACTCAACACAAAGGAGCTATTAGAAGCATTAAATAGAGGAAAGAGTTTTCTCACTAACAAAGACATCATATAACCATAAAGGAAAACCTATGGCCACAAAAGATTGTGTACGTCGATCTCTTGCAATGCTTTGTGCGATGAGGAACGCTCTTCTATTAGCATTCCTTGACACATTAACCAACCGCCATTCCTCAAAATCCATTAAGACTCCTAAGATTGCATTTGACTGAAAACCAAAAGATGGTCATGCCTTCGGCCTTGTAGTTGGCCCTACCAAAGTTGCATCCTTAATTTCGGGCTTTGATGTTTTCCATCGCCCAGATGAAGCATATCATCTTAGCATCATCAAGGCTGTTTGCACCCGAAAAACCTCTTCGGCTATGTAATAGAACATCAGCCTTAACATCCCTTAAAATCCATGCTCCACCAATAGCTTTATGGTTTTTATCCCATGATATTTCTATGTTGCATTCAACCCAAGATTGTGGAGGAGCTTTCCAACTGTTTGTTGCATTCAACAGAGATCCTTCTTGGTTTACTTTTCTCTGTCTCTCTATTTGTTTTGCTAAGAACCATTGTTTCACTTTATCATGGATATATTGACTGTCTCATTTGCCGAGTACAAGATGCCTTCAAAGAGAAACTTGTTCATGTTTTTCCACAAAAACCAAACTATCCAAGGAAAAGATCTTCTCATCTCTACTGGAATCTCGTGTCTTTTTAAACCTTGTAGCAGATATTGAACGTTGACAAAAGCCGATGTTTGATGAAAACCATCAAGTGGTTGTGGATAATCAGTTAGAGCCCAAACCTGTCTAGCTAAAGTACACGCAAAGAGTACATAATTTATTGATTCACCATCCTGACCACATACTTGACACCTCAAATCAGTATTCAAACCCCTAGCTATCAAACAGTCACCAACCGGAATAGCATCACACATGCATTCCACAAGAAGCTTTAATTTTGGGAGCTGTTTGAAGATTCCATACCTGTTCTTTTAAGCCATTGAGAGAATGGAGCATCACATCATCCTTTATCAGATCTTTCTTAGCTTCATTAAATGAGATGAAATATCCTGATTTAATAGTGTGTCTTGGTTCCCCTGGATAGAATAAATCCTGCAAGATATCAGGATCCCATGTCTTGGTTCTCGGATCAATAAGATCAGCCACTTTGAGATCAATATTGATGAACGTATTCTTTATCAAGGGAGCTCTCATTCCATCAATATCAACCCATGGATCCACCAAGACATATATAGAAGATCCATTGGCCACTTTTTTCACCAAGCCTTGTAACAGAAGTGACCGCCCATGAATGACACATCTTCAAGCAAAAGATGGTCTCAAACCAATTACAACATCTTTGAACTCTGACTGATCAAAGTATCTACTCTTCAACACTTTTGAGAATAAAGATTCTGGATTTTGAAAGATCCTCCATGCTTGTTTGGCTAGTAAAGCCTGATTGAAGCATTCTAAATCTCTAAACCCCAACCCACCTTGATTCTTTGCTAAACAGAGCTTCTCCCAACTTATCCAGTGAATTTTTTTCTTGTGTTCCAATGAGTTCCACCAGAAATCAGATATGGCACTTGTAAGATTGGCAATGGTTGTTTTGGGGAATTTTAAGCAGGACATAGCATAGATCGGTATGGCCATAGCCGCATATTAGATTAAAACTTCTTTCCCTCCCCCAGATAAAGTCCTTGAGAACCAACCAAAATTGATTTGGGGATCTAGGATCTGCTCTTCAGTTCTTCGTGGAATTAAGAGGTCAATCAGAGATTCTGGGGTATTAGCAAAAGAAGAGTCAGAGTTACGGTTCAGATTCTGTGTAGAAACGTGAGGGAATTTCAGGTTGCTGATGTTCGAGTTTTGATGACGGCAGTCATGGATAGAGCGACGGCTTCTATGAACTTGGAAGACGAAGATAGTCCGTGTGAAATACATAATCTTCCTAGTTTCTCATCAGCTAAAGCTAACATCAACAGTTTGATTGGAAGGACTCTAAACCCTGAGGGCGTTAAGATGGCGAGTCTCATTCTTGATATGCCGAGAAAATGGTAGAAAATTAGAAAAGTCAGAGGTGTTGCCCTTTTGGTTGAGCGTTTTCAGTTTATCTTTGAGCATGAAGATGACCTGTTGGAGATTTTGGAAAAAGGGTTCATACATACAATGAGTGGACTTTGGCTATGGAAAGATGGGTTGAAATCCCACCTCCGGATTTCCTGCAGTACATTCCTATATGGATTCATCTTAGAGAGATACCGGTCAACCATAGAACAGTTGTGGCTATCACTTGGATTGGAGAAAAGATTGGCCAAGTGACAGAGGTTGCTTTTGATCCCAACAAGGCTCAGACACAAGATTTTGTGAGAGTAAGGATCAAATTCGATGTCTTTAAGCCTTTGAGAAGATCGATATTTTTTAATCTGCCATCAGGGGAACCTTTCACCATTTTCTTGGATTATGACCTGGTTCAGAAAAGGTTTTATGAGTGTCAAAGACTAAATCACGAAAAGGATAGATGTCCTTTATTGCTGAAAAAACTACAAGAGCATAACAAAGAGAGGAAGGCAAGAGGGGAAGTTCAGAAACTTTTAGCTTCTCTACAAAACATCAAGGAGTCGGACCCATTTTTTGGTGTGCTTAGAGAAGATCAGGTTGGCATTGATCGACTTACAGGAAGAAAAAGGATAGCAGAAGATGTCTTACAAGAGATTAGAAAATACCTTGTGGTGGATAATAGAGATAACTTGATGGTTAAAGAACATAGTGTGAAGATATGTATAACTGTTGTAGAAAGAGATCCTTTAGCTCAAAAGACAATATTAAGATTGGAGCCAGCTCCATTGATCTTCAAAGATGTTAACAAAGGTAAATGAATGGTTTTTTAGTACGACTCGGCTATGTCCTCTAACCGTGATGAAGGAAATGCAAATCAGAAATCAACCATTTTATTAGATGCTATCAAGGTTGGTAATGCTATGCGGTGGAAATCTAAAACAGCTAATACGATGAGTGAAGGTTCTGGTTTTATCAATGAGGATACTCCCTTTCCCTTTTGCTCAATGGTTAAAGGTCCTGGCTTCTATGAGGTTGGACCTTCCAGAATCAAAGGTAAAGGAAGCAGGCCTAGAAAAAGGCCAACCAAGAGTAGACGCAAACCAAAGCCAAGGGATCTGTCACTAGTGGTTATTGAAGCAGTGAATAAACCAGGTATAATGAAGAGTTTTGTTTCAAAAAAAATAAGTGAGTGATGAGTTGTTGGATGGTGCCAATGGTGTTAAATGCTTAAAGCCAGAGATGGTCCCAAAAGAGGGACTGTCCAATTCTTAATGAGCATCATGAGCTGGAATTGTCAAGGATTAGGACGATTCGAAGACTTGATAATTTTGAGACTCAAGAAAATCAGAAAAGAGTAATTTCCTGAGGTATTGTTTATTATGATCAATCTAAACATAAGCGTAGTAGATTTGCAGGAATGGCTTGGGTATGAAAAAGTTTTTACGGTTAATCTGGTTGGTTATAGCGGTGGATTAGCTGTGTTATGGAAAAGTAATATTGAAGTAGTAGTTAAGTATGCAGATAAGAATCTAATTGATCTCGATGTACAGTTTGAAGATCTTAGATTTTTTTTGTCATGCGTGTATGGTGACCCTGTGATGGAGAATAAGCCTGTTGTTTGGGAGATAATTTCAAGAATTGACATTCACAGGAAGGAGCCATGTTGTATGCTAGGGGATTTTAATGATCTTATTCATAATGGGAGAAGATTGGTGGCCCTAGAAGATGTGAATCTAGTTTTTTGCCTTTCAATGACATGCTCAGAGCCTCTTATATGGTGGAACTACCTAGCACTGGAAACCATTTCACTTGGGGAGGTTGGAGGTATAAGAAATGGATTAAATATAGGCTGGACAGGTGTTTTGCTAATAATGCTTGGTTTAAGTTGTTTCCGGTGGCAAACCAAACCTTTTTGGCAAAAAGGGTATCTAATCATAGGCCAATGTTGGTGAGGTTATAAGCGTCGAATGAAGTGTATAGAGGACAGTTCAGGTTTGATAAAAGATTGCTCAATAAACCAAGAGTTAAAGAAACGATTGATTTGGCTTCGAAGTTTTCTTAATCAAGACAGAGGGCTACACTTTCAGAAAGACTGAGGAGTTGTAGAAAAGCTTTGAACAAGTGGAAAAAGAGCAATGTTACTAATTCCCTGGAACGAATTCACAGTTGACAAAAAGAGTTAGAAGAGTACGAATTAGCTTATTTTCCTAGGGTTCAGAGAGTGAAAGTGATTAAGCATCAGTTAATCATTGCTTATAGAGAAGAAGAAGCTTATTGGAGTCAAAAGAGCCAGGATAGATGGTTGGATGAAGGAGATAAAAACACCAAGTTTTTCCATGCTTCTGTCAAGGCTACCAGAAAGCGAAAAGAATTGAGAAGTTGCAAAATGTAAATGGCAATTTTCAGTTTGGAGAAGCGTCGAAAGGAGAAGTAGCAACTAAATATTACTGTGACCTGTTTAAATCTACAAATCCAAGCAACTTTCAAGACATTTTTCATGGTTTTACACCAAGAGTTTCAGAATCGATGAATAATAGCCTGGTCAGGGAAGTTTCAGATGAGGAGATAAAAGATGCAGTCTTTGCAATAAAACCAGCTAGTGCTCCTAGGCCTGATGGCATGTCAGGGCTTTTCTTTCAGAAATATTGGAGTATAATTGGCAGTCAAGTCACAAAAGAGGTACATGACTTTTTTCAATTCTGGAATTTTCCCTACATAATGGAATTATACTCACATGTGTCTACTGCCTAAGATTGTCAATGCGAACAAAATGGCTGACTTAAGACCAATTAGTCTTTGCTCTGTGCTATATAAGATTATATCGAAGATTTTGGTCAAAAGATTGCAACCGTTTCTTACAGATATTGTTTCTCTGAATCAGTCAGCATTTGTGCATGAGAGAATGATTCAAGACAAGATCATCATTGCTCATGAAGTGGTGTACAGCCTGAGAACAGACAATAATATTTCCAAGGAGTTTATGGCTGTGAAATCTGACATGTCTAAAGCTTATGACATAGTAGAATGGAAATATGTGGAGGCTTTGTTGAGTGCTTTAGGTTTCAACAGGAGGTGGATTAATTGGGTGATGAGATGCATTACAACTGTTTCTTATTATGTCCTCATTAATGATCAACCTTTTGGTTTGATCAACCCACAAAAGGGATTGCATCAAGATGATCTTTTATCTCCTTTGCTGTTTGTGCTGTGTACAGAAGGCTTATCTCATTTGTTTAATAATAAAGCTGAAGAAAAGGGTTTGCTGAATGGAATAAAATTTTCAGAGACAGAGCCTTCTATTCACCACCTATTTTTTGCAGATGATAGTCTGTTCATATGATGCAAGACTGAAGAGGTCTAAAGCCATTCTCTTAAGCTCATTCTGAAAACTTATGGTGAAGTTACTAGTCAAACAATAAACCTAGGTAAGTCTTCGATTACCTTTGATTCAAATGTTGATGAAGAGAAAGGTATTAGCATCATGAACATCTTAGGGATTCAAAATGAAGATAGGGCAAGGACTTATTTAGGTTTGCTGAATGTTTAAGTGGTTCAAAGATTGAGATTCTATAAATGATTCTTCTTGTCTGTTTTTAACTAAATAATTTGTTGACGAAAACAATAATTAGTCCACTTGACCAACAATATTATTAGGGCACGCTTTAAGAAAGGAAGAAATCAAGAAATCAAGAAACCCTTTATATTATATTTTAGTTACATTCACATTTCACGACAAACACATGCTGATTAACTTTTGTTGTATTATTTTATCTGAATACTAAAACAGGCTATTCTATTAATTTAGAACAATAATTCAAAGATTAGGTGCGTAATGACATAATCATTTGGCTTATTTTTTTTCTCCGTACATATATTTAATAGCACTAGGAGTTTATTTATACGGTTATTATATAATTTATGTTACTTATGTTTTTGTGTCCTCTTTCGGATTTAAATTACATAAGTAAAAAAAAATCATACTAGCTTAAAATGAGGATTAAGTGCACAAAGAGGGATCCTATGTCACATCAAAAAGATACTAAAAATCCTTTTTTATTGTTGTGATTTGTAGTGGTTTTGCTTCTATTAGCTGTCAATCGTATTATTTATCTTAAAGTTTAGGTTACACTAAAAGCATATGATATTTTAATAGCAAACATTTTTCGTAACTAATTTTTTAATAGTGAATGATGATATAAATACCCTATAAATAAAGGCTGTATCAGTTGTCTAACTTTAACTTATTCATTAATTTGCAATATTTTAAAAGGAATCAATACTTTGGGAGGAAAGAGATAAATTTGTTTCAGCATCAAATCAAATACACGTCAAAATTGCGTAAATTATAATCAAGATAATAGTGATGATGATGATGATAATGATATTGAATTAAACAAAAACAAAACAAAGTTAGTTTAATGCTATTGGACGGCAGGTAGGACAGTTGATCATTTTTATTTTAAGAATTCACATGGACCATGTGAAACACTATGCTTCTTTGTCCTTATCTTTTCGATCTTCTTTGTTTCTTTCCAAGATTTGATTCCTTTAATTATAGCACCAATATGAGAAAAATGTCAAATTGCATTATGCATGATATTGATTTGAATTTCGATAACAATAATTCAATAACATTAATATAAATCACTAAACATATTTAGACACATTTTATCGAGTTCGAATCGATAAAAAAAAAAACTGACTCTATTGATTGCAGAATTTTGACAAATAATTTATATGGATTAAAAAGAATCAATATCAAATCGTAAAAATGATATCATCAATCGTCGGATTCGTCGTTAAAACCATAAGAATTTTTTTTTTTTTTAACAACTAACGTTAAGAATTTAAGTTATGGTTATTGGTAAATGTTGCACGTAGAAATTGGTTGCTTTGTCAAACTATTGGTCATTGGTAAACTAATATTAAAAATCGTCGGTCGATAATCAATCCATAATCCAAACCTTTTTTGCTGGTGAAGATCGTTCGTTGTTGCACACAATTTGTTGTTTTTCTACAGCAATGATATGGTAAACGTTGTGAATTATGATTTTGCTTTTAATTTTGGAGACTAATAAAAGTTTAACCTTCAATTTATGAATTAGATTCACTACAAGAAAAAAGAGGTTTTTCCGACGGACATATTGGTCGGAATTCCGTCGGAAAAACATGTTTCCGACGGAATTCCGACCAATATGTCCGTCGGGTACAGGTGGTCGGAAAAATCATATCGGTCGGAAATCGGTCGGAAATTCCGACCGATTTCCGACCGATAATGGCCGTTGCAATAGCCGTCAGAAATTTCCCACCGCCGCAACCGTCGGAAATTTCCCACCGCCGCAACCGTCGGAAATTTCCCACCGCCTCAACCGTCGGAAATTTCCCACCGCCGACCGTCGGAAATTTCCCACCGCCGCAACCGTCGGAAATTTCCGACCGGCGTATCGGTCGGAAATTTCCGACCGCCGTGTCCGTCGGAAATTTCCGACCGTTTTCCGACGGATTTGGTAATTTTTTTAAAAAATTAAATTATTTATTATTTAAAAATATAATCTATTAATAATTTAAATTACGAAATAATTTAAATAAAAATATTAAATTACATTGAAAATATTTAGAATTATTTAGAAGTAATTTAAAGTATTCAGAAATATTCAGAAGTATTTTAAACGTAAATTACAAAACAAAACTAAAACCGATGAGAAAATCTAAAAATGAAAATCAGGAAATTTGCTCCTCATGAAAGCCTTCATTGCTTCAAGGCTCTCTTTTGTTGCGGCGTTCTCAAGCTTCAGTTCTTCAACTTCTTCGTCTTTCCGCTCAAGTGCTTCTTTGAGACCGGCTACTTCGTCATACAGTCCGGGATTGGTCGCGGAAGAAGAACTAGGCCCAAACCTAGTTGCTACATTGCCTAATCCAGGACGACGACCCTTGCGCAATGGGGTTTCCTACGGAAAATGAGATGCGTCAATATAGAAAATTAAAAAAAAAAAACATCGACATATAATTAAAACGTAACAATACCTGGAGGACCATTTCGTTGACTTCGTCGACGGACAACTCACACTGGTTCGAAGAAGAAGAACCATCCAAACCTTGAGAGAGAGCCATTTGCGTAAGCCGCTCTTCCTTTCTCTTCTCCACCTTATCGACGATTTCAGCAATGTTCGGATAATCGATCTTCCCGGTTTTTTTGTTCGTGTGTGTCCGTCTCATCAAAGCATCTAAATCTGGAACCACACCGCCAGATTCTTGAATCTGCAAACGTTTCATAAATATTGTAGATGTGAAAGATAACAAAAATAATTTATAGAAATTTCAAATACACTTACCATCTCGTCCTCCCGCGCTAAGAAACTCGTAGCCCCAGAGTTGTGAGTACCTCGAGGATTCTTCTTACGGTTTTCCGAGTTAATCTTTGCAAGCTTTTTCGTTGCCGGATCAGCCCAATACGCCTGCAATCCCAGCCAAACATCCTCGTTCAAGTTATGCGGTTTGTCATCCCCGGTCTCCCATTTTTCCTTCCACTCGTTCATGTGTCCCGAGTAACTATCCGACGCCATCTTGTAGAACGCATCCCTAACTTGTCCCGTCAAGCTAGGATGCCAATCAAAATCTTGCTACATTATTGAAAACAAAAATTATTAGTAACTATAAAAAGCATTTTAAATATTATAATTTTTTAATTAATTAAATACATACCGTAAAAGTTCGGAACCACAACTCTTTCTCACTGTGAGGCATTGCGTTCCACGTCTTATAAGGATGTTTGAGGAGTGCACGTATCATCTTCAAAAATGATTTTGAAATCTTATTTTTCTTACCGAACCTAAAAACATGAAAACAATGTATTAGTCAAAAAATCCAAGTTAGTATTAATTTTAACTTTCCCTACAAAATTTAAATTTTCTTACCAAGTCGATTTGCCTCGACACATTGGGTCGAGCTTAGGAATGTTCTCTCGGCCCGGTTGAGTCAACAACTCTTCGATCGTAAGTTGTTGTTGGTTGGAGCTTTGACTGTCCGGAATATGAGAAGGGCTCGGGGGGTTTGGGGCTGGGGGGTTTGTGTTGTCGCTGCTCGCACGATGCGGGAGGTTAATAATTCTACGGAAATCTCGCATCGACCTGCATAATTCATATTTCATAATTCAAAACGTCCTAAATCAACAAATACTAATTCCCAAATCATATTTCATATTTCCAAGAATCACAATCCAAAAATCCTAAATCACAAATAATAATTCATATTTCATCATTCCAAAAATTCTAAATCAACAAATCCTAATTCCCAAATCATATTTCATAATTCCATATTTCATAATTCCAAAAAGCCTAATCCAAAAATCCTAATTCAACAAATCCTAATTCCCAAATCATATTTCATAATTCCAAAAATCCTAATCCAAAAATCCTAATTCATATTTCCATTATTCCAAAAATCCTAAAATTTCCTAAAATTCACATTTCATAATTTTTCTAAATCCAAAAATCCTAATTCAACAAATCCTAATTCCCAAATCATATTTCATAATTCCGAAAATCCTAATTCATATTTCCATTATTCCAAAAATCCTAAAATTTCCTAAAATTCACATTTCATAATTTTTCTAAATCCTAAAATCCTAATTCAACAAATCCTAATTCCCAAATCATATTTCATAATTCCAGAAATCCTAATCCAACAAATCCTAATTCCCAAATCATATTTCATAATTCCAAAAATCCTAATCCAAAAATCCTAATTCATATTTCAATTATTCCAAAAATCCTAAAATTTCCTTAAATTCACATTTCATAATTTTTCTAAATCCTAAAATTTCCTAACAATTTTCTAAAAATTCACAATTTCCCCTAAATCCTAACAATTTTCTAACAATTTTCTAAAAATTCATAATTTCCCCTAAAATTTCCTAACAATTTTCTAAAAATTCATAATTTCCCCTAAATCCTAACAATTCACAATTTTCCCCTAAATCCTAAAAATTCACAATTTCCCCTAAATTCACAAATTTCCCCTAAATCCTAAAAATTCACAATTTTACTTACATGTTTTGAATTGGTGGGTGGAGGAGGAAGAGACGGCGTGGGTGGAGGAGGAAGGCTCGGCAGCGGTGGACGGTGGAGAGAGGAGGAGAGCCGACGGCGGTGGAGGAGAAGAGAAGGAGACCGGAGGAGAAGAGAAGAAGGAGAGGTTGCGGCGGTGGAGGAGAAGAGAAGGAGAGGTTGCGGCGGTGGAGGAGAAGAGAAGGAGGCTCGGCGGCGGTGGATCGGCGTTCGACGGCGGCGGCGGAGAAGAGATGAAGCGATGAAGGGAAGATGAAGATCGGATCTGAGGAAGAAGTGGAGCAGATATTTATTTAGAATTTCCGACCGATTTGCGACGGATTTAATTAAATCCGTCGCAAATCGGTCGGAAATTTAAAATTTCCGACGGATGTATCGGTCGGAAAAATTAAATTTCCGACGGATATATCGGTGGGAAAATTTAAATTTCCGACCGATTTATCGGTGGCAAATTAAAAATTTCCGACCGATTTGCGACGGATTTAATTAAATCCGTCGCAAATCGGTCGGAAATTCTAAATAAATATCTGAAGATGCTGAATTTAATATAACAATTTTATTAAAACAATTTTGAATTATAAAAATTTTATTATAACAATTATAAAAATTTTAGCACATTTATAAAAATATAATAACAATTATAACAATTATAACAATTTTAATAATTTTAATAATTTTAACAATTTTTAAACAATCCTAACCATTTTCCCACGGATTTGGAATTATAACAATTTTTTAACCAATTTTAACAATTTCATAATATTTTATAACAATTATAACAATTTTCGGTCGGAATTATAAAAATTTAGGGTAGAAATTTTGAATTAAAATATATTACAAACACAAATTAAAATTTTTTTAAAAACACAAATATAGTTAAAGTCCGTCTGAATCCGATAAATAATCTGAAGATGCTGACTCCGACTCTTGCTCAAACTCCCCAATCTCTTCCTCTGAATCCTCAAATATTGCATCCTCTGCGTCCGTTGTGAAATCGACGACGAGGTCAACCTCAAGCGAATGATCAATCGAGCCAATATATCCGGCGGTGCTCTGTTGCAAAGGTTCGGTATCTGCTACCCCATCTACCCTTCCTCTTGGGTTAATTGATGTCACCGTAATCCATGGATCTTGTTTGTTTCGTACTCGAGGGTATGGAATATATGAAACTTGGTTTGCTTGTGAGGCAAGGATGAATGGATCGTATTTTTGGAGTCTCTTCCTCGAATGTACAGATGTAACACCAAACTCGTCTTGTCGAACACCGGTAAAAGGATCATACCAATCACAATAGAAGACAACGCACCTCAAATCGAGTAAGCCGGGATAATGAACCTCCAATATTTCACGCAAGACACCATAGTAAAAAAGATCACCGGAATGTGATGAAATTCCAGAATTAGAGGTGCACCTTCTGTTCATTTCTCTATGGATCTTAAAAGCGTATCCGCGGGTGCAGTACATCGGATATGACATAGCAACCGATGTTAGGCCGGACGACAGCTCCTCTAACCACGTTGGAAATTGATGGCCATTAGATTTCCAATGCGAGATCTACACGAGAAAACTGTTTTCCTTTATTACACGCGCATTTAAATATTTTACACAATTTTATGCGTCGGATAATTTTTCACTTACGTAGAATGGTAACCACCGGTCAAATTCAGAACTTTTTAGCACATTCAATTCATCTTCTGTGTAAAGTGGATTTTTCTGGCGTAATTGGTCCATGTAAATGCTGAAAAAAGCATATCATCATTATTTATTTATTATCGTAAAATGAAAGTTGCGAATTATTTAGTTTGTAATTAAAAATACCTCTCATATGGCATGACTTCTTCGCAATTTGTGAGAATGTACATATGCAAGTGTTTTTGCTCCTCAGATGAAAGCCTCCTTGATTTTGTTTTCCCACTTAGTCGGCCGACTTGTGCGAACATATGTGGGACATAAGCTGGATAAATGGGTTTTTCTCCTCTATCATCGTAACGCCCTGGTTTTCGACTCTTTGATTGGCCTTTTGAAGGGAAGTAGTTTACCGCAAAGTTAGATGTTTCCTGGTTGATGCTTTGAGCAACAATTGACCCCTCTACTTTGCTTAAATTTTTTACTTTTTTCTTCAGATGGAACATATAACGCTCGAACGGATACATCCACCGATATTGAACAGGGCCACCAAGAGCAACTTCCCGAGGAAGATGGACCGGAAGATGTTCCATAACATCAAAGAAAGACGGCGGAAATATCTTCTCTAGATTGCAGAGGATCATTGGTATCTTCTCCTCCAAATTGCGTATCCCGTCCACTGTAACGGATCTCGTGCATAAATCTCGGAAAAAAGCACCTACCGCTGGAAAGATCAAATATAATTTTTTTAAATACAGTAGATATATTTATATATATATATATATATATATGTGTGATAATGTAAATTGATTTAAATACCAAAAATTTACCTGCAATTGCTCGATGGACGTTTTTGGGAAGGAGGTCTTCAAAGGCAAATGGAAGGAGGCGTTGCATGATAACATGACAGTCATGACTCTTCAGTCCAATAAACTTTCCTTCCCCCATATCAACACAATTACGAAGATTCGACGCATATCCATCTGGGAATTTAACATGATGCGTAATCCACTCAAAGAACTCTTTCTTTCCTAAACCATCCAACCTGAAGACCGGGATAGGACCTTTTCCATTCTCCATGACATGTAGTTCCTTTCGAGAACATATACCGGGCAAATCCAATCTAGACTTCAAATTATCTTTGGTTTTCCCTTGCACATTGAGCACTGTATTGATGATGTTATCGAAAAAGTTCTTCTCAATGTGCATGACATCAAGATTATGCCGCAAGAGATGATCTTTCCAATATGGTAAATCCCAAAAAATACTCTTCTTATGCCAATTATGTTGTTGCCCATAACCGTCAACATGATCATGCCCATTACCACCACAGTAAGCCGTAGTCATAACACCAAAATCACGAAACTGAGTCATAATATAATCACCATTTAACTGGGGGGGGGACGATCGTGAAGCACCTTTTTTTTCTTTGTAAACAACGTGGTGCTCCTCCGGTACGGATGATCAGCTGGTAAAAAACATCTATGACAATCAAACCAACACGCCTTTTTGCCATGCTTTAATTGGAAAGCATTAGTGTTATCTTGACAGTACGGGCATGACAACTTTCCGTGAGTTGTCCATCCAGATAACATTCCATATGCTGGAAAATCGCTTATGGTCCACATAAGCACAGCTTTCATCGTGAAGTCCTGATGGCATGAAATATCATATGTTCGAACACCATGCTCCCATAACTCTTGCAATTCATGAATCAATGGTTGCAAGAAGACATCAAGCGAACGCTTCGGATGGTCTGGACCGGGAACAAGGATTGTGAGGAATAGAAACTCTCGCTTCATGCACAAAGTTGGAGGCAAATTGTAAGGTGTGACAATGACTGGCCACAATGAATATTTCCTCCCATGCTTCCCAAAAGGATTGAAACCATCCGTAGATAACCCAAGGTATACATTTCGTGGCTCTTCTGCAAAACTAGGATACAATGATTGGAAATGTTTCCATGCACCTGCGTCTGAGGGATGCGCAATTTCTCCATTAAAGGTATGCTCTGCATGCCATCTCATATGACCGGCTGTGCGCTCTGATTTATATAATCTCTTTAACCGCTCGGCTAACGGCAAATACCACATCCTCTTAAACGGTACTCGACCTCTACCAGTTGTGTCTTGAAACCGCGGTTGGCGACAAAACCGACATTTCAAGCGGTCGCCATCCTCTCTCCAATATATCATACAGTTGTTGATGCACACATCTATCATTTCATACGACAAACCAAGCCCGGATACAAGTTTTTGTATCTCGTAGTATGAACCCGGGTGAAGATTATCTTCCGGCAGAATATCTTTCACATAATCAGCTATCGCATCCATACAATCCTCTGACAAATTCCAATCAGTCTTTATACTCATCATTCTGTATGCAGAGTATAAAGATGAAATACCCTCTTTGCAACCAGCATATAACGGATCAGTTGATGCATCTACCGTATCAAAGTACATTTGGGCATCTAAAGTTGGTCCTTCGGATCCATCCTGAAAAAACGAAGGTATATTCTCCCGATAGGCTTCGTTAACCATTTCTTCCATACCTACATTTTCATCTACTTCCGGTATTGGTTCATCTATCCTATCCGCACTAGTACTAGCATAATTCCCCATTGAACCATCTTCACCATGCAAATACCATATCTTATACCCCGGCATAAATCCGTCTCTATAAAGGTGTTGTAATACAAAACGCCCAAATTTCTTTTTACAATTCCGACATTTAGAACAAGGGCACGACATTTTACCTTGAGCTTCTATGGTTTGCGGTTGGTTTAATGCAAGATTCATAAATTGTTGAACTCCATCGACAAACTCATCCGTAAGTAAACCCGTCTCTGGATCATGAGAAGGTCTATCCATCCACGCTCGAAAATATTGAGGGGGGTTTGAAGGAGCCATTTTTAAGTGTTTTTCTTTGAAATTTCGTATGTGAAAGAGGAGGAGGAAGAAGGTGTGATCTGTTTTTAAAAATAATCTGGGAAATTTCCGACGGATTTCCCACCGAAATTCGGTCGGAAATTCAAATTTTTAAACGGTCAAAAATGGCTCCAATTTTTCCTACCGATTTCCGACGGATTGAATTTCCCACCGTTTTCCGACCGAATTTTCCGACGGATTTCCCACCGATTTATTTTTCCACCGATTTCCTACCGATATTGCAACCGCATTGCGACGGAATTGTTTCCGTCGGAAATTTCCGACCGATTTTGGACCGGTCGGAAAACGATCGGAAATCCGTCGGATTTCCGTCGAGAATTTCCGACCGAATATTCTCCGTCGGAAATTCGGTCGGAAAAACCCCTTTTTTCTTGTAGTGATTTTAATAGTGAATGACTCATAAATTTATTTAACCCAACAGTTTTTGTAAACATTATTCAACAAATAATCATATTCCGTTTGGAGGTGTAAAAATTGTTACTTTTCATTTTCATGTTAGTGCTGTTTTGATAATGTTTTCTCTGATAAAAAAAAAATGTTTTTTCTAGCTAGTGTGCTCACAGAAGATTATCTTTTAAATGTAAATTTACTATTAAAATTCTGATATATATAGTTAATATATTTTCTTTTGTTTAAAATAGACACGAATTATATTTTCTTATTGATAAATGAAGAGATAGTATAGAATTCAAATTAGGTCAAATAGTCAAGACGTCGATTAGAAGAAAAATAGAAGCTAATACTAAGTTACCAATATTATGATATTAGTGCGATTAAGTTGTGAGTATTTTATATTTATACCAAACTATACTCAAAAGCAATGGGAATCATCATATTTGTAGCGGTTTTATAACATGGAAAATCAATTTTAAAAAGGCAGAAGATTTAATTGTTGGAAAAATAAGTAAAATTACTTGAGCGTGTCCATCAGCTGATCATTCATTTAGATGTCAAACTTAACACCGAAGAGAACAGTCTATTATACTAAGCTTTTTCCATCAACTTTCTGAAATGTTATTTCTAAATTTCTTCATTAATTTTTACTTCAACGTTTGATTATGTGTATAAGTATACAAAAACGGAAACCGTTATTGTAAAAAGGAATCAGTTTATTTTATTATTATAAGGGCTATTTACAAGTAGTTGCCTTCTGAATTTGACCATGTTGTCTTAACAAAAAAACTTACCATTATTGGGTGAAGATCTAGCAACATGCATTAAGTGTGTATATTTATGGAAAATGCATGAAACTTTCAGAATGTCTCTTTATAGCGTAAAATATTTATCATAATGAAATAATGAATTACAGTCAAAATATTAGAACTTCCATTTTGTAAATAGTTTTCAATTAAATTGAAGAGGTGATAAGTTCAGAAAAACACTAAAAAATTGATATCTTAAAACATAATACCTCAACAAATAATTCGTTACTCTTAAATTTGAAAATTTACGGTATATATTTAACATATTTAATGTTTTTGAACAAATGTTAAATTAAAGATCATAGTGTTACGATGAAGATGAATCTCACAGAGAGAGATATTATATAATACGTGACCTTTTTTTATTTGTCAACAAGTGAAATTTTCATTAGCAATTACTGCAGTACATCAATACATGACTAACTTAAGCTTTTAGCAACAAAAAAACACTTAAGCTTGGTGAAACTCAATAACATAGACGGAAAAGCATGAATATATAAGTAGATACAATATATTAAATGATACGATTGCATCTCTACTCTCTAGGCTAATAATATCTTAAAATGAGTTTTAGGTTAATTTTGTATCACTAGGCTATCACTTTAATTTTGTACAAGCAGTAGGGAGAAGCAGCACGTGATTCATGCAGCCATTCAATTACCGGTCCACGTCAGATTCACTTTTCCCATCCAAATAAATCCTTTTTTATTTTTTATTTTTTTGGTCAAATAAGTCCTTTTTTCTTCCAAAGTTTTTAATCTAAGAAAATATCTATTTAATTTGAATGTAGTTAATCAATTGTAGTGGTATATTTTAATTATAATTTTTGGTTGAAAAAAAAAGAATGTATGTACTCTTAATTTTATATGTACTACTGGGCCCAAAAAAAAAAAAAAAATCAAAGGTTAATATCTCATCCATTATAACAAGGAGAATATAGACTAGATCATCAATTCTACATTTTTATTTGCAAAAATGATAATGATGAAATCGTTTTTTATTAAATAGCATAAGTTTTATATGTTTTTTAGTAATTTGATTTTTTTTTTGTCAACAGTAATATTATACTCGTTAACATGCTACTTTAGTATTTTACATGATATCGATATTATATTTTGTATAAATCACACATAAAAACGCATGACTTATTTACTATTTTACTATGTTTCTTTAAAAACTAATTTTGTTAGATTAATAATCTAGCAAAAATAACCCTTATGATAAATAAGTTTTCCGATTTAAAAGTACCTTTTATTTTAGCAATAAATACTTCTATATTTTTCAACATGATAAAGTTTTTTAACACTAGTAAAATTATGAGTCAATATGTAAACTAATTCTATGAATTTGAAAAATAATTCTATGAATTTGAAAATTACGACAATTCACATAAAGAAATGGTAATTTTGTTGAAAAAAAAAACAATGATAATTTCAAATTTTCACCATATATCTTATGGTCCCACGAGGGTTCCCATCATGGTGGCGGCCCATGCATTATATTATACCACGTTGTGGAATCTATTTGATGCAATTCTATCTACTCCACACTCCACACTTTTATAAACCTTTAAAAACCAAATTATAAACCTTTTGTTTGTTTTAAAAAGGTTTATTTATTTGAAGTTGACCAATTTAATCATCATCACGTATATTTTTACTTAACTATATGAAGTATACAAATTTAAATATTTAATCAAATTTTAAACATATGTACTCACAATATAATATTGATGGTTTTTTACAAAAAAAATATATATTATACATGATGGTTCTGGGTTGAAATCCATATTTATCTAAATTTGTTTTTTTTTAACTATTTGGAGAAAAAATTAAAATTTTAGTTACATGCTAAATTACAAGAAGTTATTCGTTAAATTTTTTATTAAAAAGAAAATTCGTTAAATTTTTATGGGCGATTTTTCTAAAGAAATGTCCATAAAAATTATGGTCCCAAAATATCGACAATAGCTGATTCGCAATCTTTCTTTTTTGTTTTTAGTCCACCATCACTTTCTAATATACATGCAGCACAACACGATTGGAGATATATATATGTGTGAGTATATAGAATTATAGATATTTTCTTGTAATATATATATATATATCTCACCGCGCAAAACGTACGATATATATATATTCCATATAGCTAATTAGTCTGTTATATATCTCATCATCATGGAGATGATGGGGTGAGTTTTCCTTTACTTTTTGGATATGTTTGTATGTTTGTGATTTACAAGTAAAATCATTCATAATGTTGTCCAAATGAAAATATAAAAAAGAAAGAGCTGGGTGAAACTTAATCGTTTCCAGTTATCAATTATCTATAATTTTATTTGATTAAAATTTGATGTAGTACTAAAGAAAGAGTGTGCATCTTAGTTTTTAAAAATCTAAAAAAAAAAAAAAAGAGAACAAACCAAAATAAGCACGTGACCAGTGACCACCAATAACGCCATTTCCTCTGGTTTCTTATCGTATTCTACATTTGGCCAAATATGTCCTCTACTTTAATATAATGATATGTTTGCCCTTGGTTTATCAATTTTCCTTATTACCTAATAATTTCATTTGTTATAAATGGTGCAATGTAGAATCCAAAATCTAAACGAATTTTAATAACCTGTAATAAATTATCGAGTTTTGCCAGTTACAATGTCTGTTTACAGGAACCAAATAGTGTTTTTATAATTCTATGCATAAAAATGATTTTTATTTATTTTATGCAAACGTAAGTTAAACTACCATCCAAACTTTTATATGCCATATTAATAATCTAATATCTAATAATCTCATGAACACTTTTACCACTAAACCACCACTACTTGATTAAATAATTTTACGAACTAAATTTAATTAAATTGAAGTTTTTCCGTTTATTTTGTTGGATTTGCTTGGTTAGGAATTGTTCATATATAACATAAACAAACCAACCGGTTCAGTTTATTTTCTCATTGATTTTGTTGTGCCGTTATAATTTATTTTTAATATGATTTTGATTTATAGTTCAACTCATTTAATCTGGATTGGTATATCTATTTATCTTTGAGAATTATATATGGATTCTAGGATTTTGCTTTCGATAAAAATTCATGTCGTGCTGAAAATAACTCAGCCATTTTAAAATTTATTTAGCTCTTTATCTGATCAGGAAGGTTGTAGCTCATGCAGCAGTTTTTTACATATGGAAGCAAAGGAACAATGCCTTGCATAATCTGAAGTTGATCCCACCTGAGACTATTTTCAAGAACAGTGACAGAGAGGTAATCAACATTATCAATTCGAAACGTCACAAAAAACGTTGGAGAAATCTAATGCTCTTTTGGATCGAGTAGCCGTCTACAATTCTGAACCAACTCTTATATAACCTTGTTTTTATTCTTTTTTTGCCAAGGTTGTATATTTATAGGTAAACCTCTATGTAATACCTCACATTTTCATTTTATATGATATTTACATTTTTAGGAAGAAAAAAAATTATTGGTTTACGGAAACCTAAGTTTAAAACTTACATTTAGGTTTCTTTTATTTACATGAATTTAGTATTATTTTTCTTAAAAAATTATTACATTAATTAAGTTCTTACTCTTTACAATGTTTTCTTCTATGTATTTATTACTTTGATACAAAGATTGCCGACAACAACATAGAAAGCTATAAAAGAAAGTTTGATTGTTAATTAATTAACTATAACTATAGTAAATAATCGCTAAACTGTGTAGTTAAATATTAGAGGGAATTTGGAAAAATACACTCTTTATGTTTTTAAATTTGAAAAGTACACCATATTTTTAGTTTTTTTGAAAAGTACACTTTTTAAATACTAATTTACTATAATATCCTCACTAAAACTGAATAAAATTAGTAAGTTATGCATTTAATATAATTTTAAAAATAAAATCAGCTTTTAATTATGATCAAATAAATTTTTATTTATCTATTTATTATAAAACTTAGTTTCAGATTATTGTCTTATATAACTTCTCTAACAATATCCTATATTCAAGTTTTGATGATACCAAAATTTTGTATCTTTACCTTAGTTGAACCATAACCAAACCTTTTTTTGGCTAAAAGAAAATAAAGAGAAATTTTGAGAAATAGCATTTTTGAAGTGCACTTTTCAAAAATGTCATATTTTCAAAATCTATGCAAAAATGCCATTTTTCAAAATTATTTTTTCGTTATATTATTTATGTTTGGGTAAACTATGTTGTATTATGGTTTAGTTTTGAGGGTTTAGGGGTTAAAACATTTTTTAGGTTTTAGAAATTTAAGATTTAGGCTTTAAAAATTTATAATTAGTGGCATTTTGCAAATGAATAACCCATAGTAGTATTGCAAATGGACAAACCAAAAGTGGCATTTTTGCAATTGTCTCAAGAATAAAAATCATGCTCAATATATAGCTATTTTATTAATCAAAATAAATCAAACAAATTGTTTATGGCTACTTAACCAATTGGTTTGGAAGAATATAAAGAACCATAGGTTTAGTAGTCTTGAAAAATTCATGAATTCTAATCTTTTTTTAAAATTGATGATCAATATAATCTCGTTGATCCAATCACTTGATCATCGTAATTGTTGTAGGTTATTTATTTATTTATTTATATATTTGTGTTTATTTCAAAAAAAATTCAAAAAGTCATAACTTTTTGCTTTGGGTTAAATCTACTCAAAAGAAAGGAAGATTAAAGGTTTGAAACCTTGACATGGTTTTGTACAATATTTTAACAAGACTACAAGAGGACCTGTGAAGAAATCATCTTCAGAAACACAAAAATACATCAATATATTATTTTCTATATATATATATATTGAGTAAAAGTTTGTAAAAAAAATGGTGAGGGAGGTTCGATTTTTTTTTTTTTTTTGGTTTAGTATAATATTTATTTTAAATTAAATTAGGATAAATTTCTCTTTTTACAAATAAGAAGAAAAAAATATAAAAGTGGTGTATTTTTTAAATTAGAAAACATAAAGAAAGTATTATCAAATAATACACTGATTAAAAAGACCAATTTTATATCACATTGTGGTCAGTTAAGGATCGACTAGTCGACAGCTCTACCAAATCTACCAATTATAGAAATATATAGTAATTTTCCAAGGGACAATTGCAAAAATATTATTTTTAGTGTGTATATTTACAATAATTCTATTTATGGGTGTTCATTTGCAAAAATACCACTAATTATAGATTTTTTAAAGCATAAATCTTAAAATTATAAACCCTAAAAAATGTTTTGACCCCTAAAATCCTTTAAACCCTAAAAAATAAACTCTAATACAACATAGATAACTTAAACATAAATGACATAATGAAAAAATAATTTTAAAAAAATGACATTTTTATAAAATTTTAAAAATATGGCATTTTTGAAAAGTGACACTTAAAAGTTATATTTCTTAAAATTTTTCATTTTCCAATTCCTAATTTATTTGATTTACGTATGAATGAATTCTGCTACCTACCATTTTTTGGCGTTTTATGCTACGTACGTACCAACCTTTAGATGCAAATGTTGGGTCCCAAATTTTTGGTAAGAGAAGAAGCTCGTTTAAATTGTTTCCACACAATCTTATACCCCACCATTTCTTAGACATTATTGTGATAATGCCCTAACTAGGGGTGGGTATATATTCATACATGCTACTCGTTTTCAATCTATTATCCGACTCATACATACTTCTGCTGAAAGAAAAAATATCCGTAGCTTTTAAAATTGAGAAAAAGTATCATAATTTTTTAGCAAAACAAATCTTATGTAAATGTAAAATATTGGGCATCCACTTTTGATTATATGCCATGTGTCCGCATTATTAACTGGCTTAAATATTACAAATTTAAATTATCTACATATAAGATTGTTTACGTAATTATGTATAATTTTATGTATTATTTTATTATAGAAACTACTGATAATATAACATTTGAAATTGAAAACTTAACTTATTTTATGTTTTAATTTGGTATTGTTTAAATATTCTCCTTTATGTCAATTTTTTTTTTATGTTAATGTAAATATTTTAATGTTTGAAAAGTTTCGATATTCACTTAAATGTAATTACTCAATTTTGAATTCTGATCAAAGGTGAGTGATGGTAACCTATTCAAAAGAGTGTCATATTTTTCCAAGTCCGGCTTGAATTTAGATTTTTTGTTCTTAACTCAAACATACGATTTATTGAATTTAGAATCTAGAGCACTGCTCTTTAATAGATTCAATAATTTTTTGAAATGACAACTTGATGACATCATTGTAATTAAATTTAATTTTGGAAAACTATTAGCGCACGTGACGAAATTGCCGTCCACATATGGTTGTGTCAGAAAGATTGGCCATTTATACGTGTGACCTTTAGTGCTAGGTACCCATTCGTACGTTGACACTTCTATAAAGAGAAATATTTAGGTCTTGAATGTGCAACGCTGATGTCGTGTTCTTTGGTGGAGGATAAAATTTTATCACCATTTATTTTTCAATGTAGCAAAAATAAATAATAAAAAAATAAATTAAAAGGCACCTTAAACAAAAAATAAAGTTCTGCACATGAAAGAAGTAATCCTCTAAATATGGTATAGTTAAGTACGTTTCACTTTATTTTCTTTTCTTTTTTTAAAAAAATTATGAAAGATAATAATATAAATCAATACAATTTTATTTGAAAAATAAATATTTAAGCAAACTAAAATACTAAAAACAATTAGTAAATTTTAATATTTATTATACCCGCACCGCATTTATGATATACACCATTCAAACATTATTCCGCACCGCTTGTTTTACACCAACTGCAGTTGTTCTGCATGATATATTTTTTTTCTCCTGCACCTTACTTGAACCACACCGCACCTTCTAATCTACTTGTCCTGCACCGTCCAATCCGTTGTTTCGATTCGAACCCTTAGTGGAGACAAATCATAACAAAATAAATGGTGGAAAAAAAATAATAAATTAAATCTTTATAAGATTTGTTCCTACTTTCGTAGTTTTTTTTGTTCCTAATTTCATAGTTTAATACAGCAATTTATTTTTTTGGCAAAAAATAATAAATATTTTTATATAATAGCATAAGTTTTTTTTTTGGCAGCCACATAAAATATTTGAGTTTTTATTTTTTATTTTTAAGTTTCCTACATATATATTTTATAAGGTATAAACCTCAAAGATTTGTTCAACTATGTCATGTTCCTACAAAAATAGAAAAGCGTATTTTCTCAAGAAACAAAAATTATATATTTTATATTTATAAAAAAAGCCAAAACCAAAATCATAATTTACCCGTAGAATATAATATTATGGTGAATGGTTTATATCCCATTTAGACCAAAAAAAAAAGGTTTATATCTCATATGCTATTTTTAGGCAAAATGTGTATGTGAATATATGTAAATGGTAGACTAATTTTAATGTTTTTCTATTCTATCTTAGACAACAAATGTATGTGAATATATGTAGATTATAGACTAGACAATGAACTCTTGTAGGGAACATGAAACTATATGGACTTTAGAAAAACACGTTTTTAAAGAACATCTTGCTTTCTTTAATTTCTTCATTTTTTAAAAGAGAAAAAATAATAAATAAATGGAATTGGATTATTAGTGGGTTGTGGAAGCATCCTTGACGAGTGGTTGATAAAAAATTTATAAAGTTTTTACACTAAAAAGTTTGGATTTCGGATATAAGAAAAATGTGATTTATTACCATTTATGCAAATTAATAGAGACTAGTTTACACGGGATCTTCAGCGTGAGACAAAATAGAATCGTCTTACGTAGATCAAGATAGTAAACTTGTCTATTGTAAAATCGTCGACGTAATAATTCTCCTAATTTGTAATATATTAATAATAAATATGTTTAAAAAAGAAATAGTGGGACCAACCAAACGAAAAAGGACAAAGTTAACATTTAAAACCTAAAACTATTAGCTGGAAGTTACAGAGCTAAGCATCTTCTTCCTCTTAACATTTGTGTTTAGTGAAGAAATCCAGTAGGCCCAAGTAACGTAGTTAAGGCCCAAACCCATTGGATCATTATAGAACAACGAGAAGCAAACTATGCCAATAATACAAAAACCAACATCGGAAAATCCGATTTATGAACCACAGTTGAACGCCATTTTTAAAATAAAGAAGACTAAAGCTTAACAGAGACTATATATATATATTTGTAATTATTTGATGCGGGATAGTATAGGGGAACATGTCCTATTCGAAATATGAATCATCTATTTATTAGTTAGTTTTGAGTTGAAAATTTAATTTAATAATAAAAATTTTAATCTAATTTCTATAGATTATGATTGTGTTAGCTTTTGCGATTGATTCTCTTGTTTTTGAGATTTGCTTCTAACTTTCTTATAGGGTCATTTTTCTCAAAGTTGTGTATTATTTATCTTTACGGACTGTTACAGTTTAAAACCGATGGCAGTGCTTTGATCTCTTACTTTAGAGATGATTAGAGACAAATAAAAATTTGATCACCAAATTCTCCGAATATTATTTTGGGTGGAAACATTTTAACGTGTTTTTTTTCAGAATAAGAACATAATGTTGCAAAACAAGAAGAAGTCTTGAAGCATGACATCAGTCAGTGATGCAAGTCTGGTGAAAACATTTCACCCCATGGATTCAAATACTGAGTTCCTATTCTTTAGTTGCTTCAATTTGGACCAAGACGCGCATGAATTCATCATCCAGTCAGATTTCAAATATGCGGTCTTACCTGGTAAAGAAGTGCCTACGTACTTCACGCATCGAAGCTGCGAAAGCTCCGTGATCGTCTCTTTACCTCAAAGCTCTCTTTCTTAACAAAGTTTGGGATTCACGGCCTGCATCGTACCAGGACCTGTGACTGACGTCATTGAGGTTTATCCAAAAATCATCATTGTCCACTGGACACATAACGAGTATGTGTTATATTGACCCTGTCACAGACTTTTGTGTGATGGATCATATGTTCGAGTCTTGGAAACTGAGTACACCGATCAATCTGGCAAAGAGGCTGAGAGATGCAAGAAGCGAATTTGGGTAAGCTTTGGCATAAATCCAACAGAAAACTATATAAATGCTATCTCTTTGATTCCTTGTTTCAGGATCAACATGAAAATGAAAACATTATTTATTCAAATAGATTCATTTATTTTGATGCAGATGCAAGTGGTACCAACTCAAGAATATTCCAACCTACCGGGCGGCAAAACTGCAGTGAACTCGATGGCTCAAGTGAAGAGAGTGGAAGAAGCAAGAAACGATTGCATGTATTAGAAGGTGTGTGTTTAGATCCAGTGATAACAGTACGAGAAGACGCAGAGATACCCAGTGATGTAAAGTTCACTCTAGCAGCAGATGATGATGATGATGATGAAGACAACATCTCGTGAAGCTTCCATGAAACTTATCTTTAATCTATAGTCTTTCATGAAACTTATGTGTTGTGTTTCAGTTAAGGAATCTTATGTTTTGGGGTTTGTGCTTCAAACTCCTCTACGTTTTGAGTCTCAAAAGTGTATTTTGAAAGATTTGGATATTGCATATTCTCTTTGGTGTGAAATATTGCAGCTATTTCCAAGAACCAAGTTTAGTCGATGCTTTTCTGTATATTTTAGATTAAAGTATTGAAAAATGTATTTTGGATGAAAAGATTGGTTGACTGACTTTTGGGTGTGAAATGGAAATTTTCTGCAAGTCTCCTTTTGCTCTTATAATACTGTTTCCCATAAGAAGAGAATTTGGGGTCTCTTCTTCTCCTTCCCATTAGAATTCTATCTTTCTCTGTTCTCTTCTTCTTCTTCTTCTTCTTCTTCTACCATCGGGCTTTCATATCTTATAAGAGAACCATCCATGACGACTATGGCATGAAACTGGCTTGGGAAAAACAATTTTTATTAGAAATTCTAGGTCAGGAGGACAGGAGGACTATGTTATAGATATCAGATGTTAGAATTGTGACAAAACTTTGTGAACAATAAGAAAATATAAAAAAGCCATTAAAATCATTACAAACCGTGCTATCTATAACATCTCCTTAGAGTCTATATTGTACAATTACAATGGTCCTTTCGTTTTTATGTTTCAGTCGCTCGAAAGTCTTGGGACGTTGGATTTGTATAAGCCTGAAAGAAATTGATCTTTCAAAAGCCAGTATTTCGAGTTTGAACCTCAGTAATTGCACAAGTTTGGTGAGGCTTCCTTCTTCGATTCAACATCTCGATAAACTGATAATATTGGACATGTGTGGATGCACAAGTCTTAGAGTTTCTTCCAACCAACATCAACTTGGTATCTCTCTATTCTCTTTGTCTCAGTGGATGCTCACGGTTGAAATTTTTTGTCTCTGGGTACCACCTCCGCGTCTGTCGTTGGTTGGATTGGCCGAACACCAGCCATGTCGTCGCCGGTGGCAATGAACGACACTCCAGCGCCTCCAGCAACTACTCAAGATCAACCACAACCGAAAACTTCTTCGGCTTCTGTGGTTCAAAACCACTCTGTTTTAAGGCAGCATCAACTAAACTTCTCTGAGCTGGATGGTTCACAGGTGGTGGAGATTCCAGATGATATCTTAGAAGACTCAACTCCTCTTTGGGAGGACTTTCTCATTGGCAAATTCCTCTCAAAAGCTCCTCACGTCGGCAGAGTTCATATGATTATAGACAAGATTTGGCCCCTCGGTGAGAAATCGATGAGAATTGACACTTTTGTTGTCAATGAGTTCACCATAAAGTTCCGTATCAGAGATTCGGCAACGCGTTCAAGAGCCCTCCGCAGACACATGTGGAATATTGCTGGAATTCCTATGTATGTCGCGAAATGGTCACCAATGGTAGAGGAGGCACAACCGACTTTGGACTCTGTTCCACTGTGGGTGGTTATGAAGAAGGTTCCCCATAAGATGTTCTCTTGGAAGGGTCTTGGATTCCTAGCTAGTGCGGTGGGCAAGCCACAAAAACTACACCCCGATACGGAAACATGTAAAAGCTTTGAAGAAGCAAAGGTATCCGTTATTGCAGATTTAACGAAGGACCTTCCAAAAAATTACAGGTTTAAGTCGGCAAAAGGAATTGACTCGGTTGTTGAATTCTCCTATCCGTGGCTACCGACTCGATGTACCTTAAGCTCCAACTGGGGTCATACATCGACAGACTGCATCGTAGGAAAAACAGGGGCGGTCACTGTTCTTAACCGGAAGGAAAACAGAGGGGAGAAATTGATATCGACTAATGCCACTCCGGTTACGGTTGCAGGACAAAATAACCAAGAAGTTGGCATTACGATTCCAATTACGCAAGAAGAAGTTAGTGGCCTCTTGTTAGGGGTGTGCCGAAATATTTAGGTTAGTTTTATCATAAGGAGCAGCCACCACGAGTTTTCTTGGTGTTCTTCATTAGATTTGGATTTTAGAGCAATCTGGTGGATGATCTCGCTTTGTACTTCGTTATAGAGAAGAACTTTCTAAACCTTTACTCTTTAATTCAAGTTTATCAATTATGATTTCATCATCTATCTCTTGCTTTTTGTGCACCATTTTTGAGTAGTTTTATTTGTTAGGTTGTAGGAAATCAAAGAGTTCATGAATTGTTAATTTCTATCGAATGAATTAGGGATAATCTATTAAGTTCTTCATCTTTATTTGCTCGTAATGCTGCATGCTTTTCTGATAAACTAGCATCCAATCTTAGGTTGATATACTCTCCAAAAGCTTTTTATATTGCCTAAACTTGTATTTGATGAGATAGACGTCTTAGCAATTCGAAAGGTTAGTTAAGGAGTTTAGTGAACAATTGAATCTTGAGCTTTATTGCATGTTTTCTTCTTATAATAACCTGCGATAGTTGAGTCTATTAGGAAGTTAAAACATAGTGATCTGAGCCACAACAGTGGGAGGATTATAAATTCGTGATTTGAGCTCTAGAACACATCTCTCTAAAAGGTCCCTGACATTCGGTATGTTGTTTAATGATTTATGAATCTATGCGATTAACCTATTTGCCTAACGCTTTTCTCTTATTGATTTATCCTTGTTTTTAGTTTCTTTGCTTTCTTGTTTACTATTCACGTTTTCATAAAGCCACAAAACCAAAATCATATTTTGTCTTAGCTTAATTTGCATCTTATAAATTCGTAGCGTATCATCTCTAGTCCTCAGTGGTTCGACCCCTAAGTACTACTGCGTTTGTGTGAACTTGTAGCTTATCTACGGTTATAAATTTAAAACTTGCATAACCCACCACATCAAGTTTTTGGCACCGTTGCCGGAGACTAATTTGATAAAGATTAAGTCTAAGATTTGTTTTTCTTTATTTACTTTTGATTTTTTCGTTTTTGTTTTTGTTCTTGTGTGTTTCAGAGATTCATCAATGTAACACTACAACCTTCGTAACCCCTTGATGACTTTTGAAGAGACCAATCCAGACGATGAGGTGAATCAAATTGAGAAACAGGTAGTTGACAACTACATCAAACGAAAACGTTTAACCCCCATGGCTGATGCGAGGCAAGTCGAACTCTATGAAGCCGCTATGAAGGGTTGCTTACCACCACCGGGGAAAACCGTTATTATATTTACAGGAGACAGCGACTATCAGCGTGACATGATCCGTTTGAAGAACTTGGGATGCAGAGTTATTTTGATAAAATCTCATGTCAATGGTAAGGCGTTCAAAATTCATTCAAAATTTGTCTCTGATAATTCAGTTAACTAAATCTCAGGTCATAGCAATCCTGCAAAGTGGATGGATGAAGAAGGAGATTACTCTGAGAAGTAATCAAAGGCTGAGGTATGAATTGAAACCCCCCAAAACAAATCTAATGAATTGAAACCCCCAAAACAAATATAATGAATTGAAATATGATTTTAACTAAGGGAACAAAGGAGGAAAAGATTATTCAGACTCTTATGTGATTTCAAATAACTATTCAGACTATTTACCAGTTTTTTTTGTTCTGTTCTTTTTAAGAAATTTTTTAGCTCTGGGGATGTAGAACTTCTAATATGGTGAAATGAGTGTGAAAATCATTCCAAAGTTATTAAAAGATCCCATAGAAAC
Source organism: Arabis hirsuta (assembly GCA_964056655.1). Lineage (NCBI taxonomy): Eukaryota > Viridiplantae > Streptophyta > Magnoliopsida > Brassicales > Brassicaceae > Arabis > Arabis hirsuta. The sequence goes on from OZ053305.1 coordinate 35,775,032, forward strand.
GATCTTATTGCCAATTTTCATCTTTGGTTATTTTTAATGCTTTGTTTGCTGAGTAAATAACTTATGCTACCAATTTGAAAACAAATTTCTTGTTATATTCGTTTTTATTTATTTGTCTAAAGTCAATATTTCTTTAATAATCTGGTAGTAAGAGAGAAAAAATTGGACAACGACTCTATTAAGGACAAAAGTTGTATTTTTTTTTCCAATATATAACTGCCTGAATTGCATCCAAACTTTTGGGTTTATATATTACTATGGAATTTAAGTTGTCAAATTTTTAAAATATTGTAAGAGTGATTTTAAAAAAAAATATATATACTTATTCCCTTTTTTTCGCTTCTTTATAGGAGTGCTATTTTCAGCATTACAAAAATAGATACTTAGGATTCAAGATATTTTTGACCAAAAAGGAAAAAAAGGATTCAAGGTATTACCCAAAGGGTGATATTTTGAGCATAAAATACATAATATCTGCTAGATAATAATACGCAGACGCTCATATTATGCAATTTAAAAAACTATGATCATATTCTATCAAATCGTAAGATTAGACTTCTCTATATAAATTGCATTCAATGAGTACCCTACGATTGCATTTACGCATTATATGCTAAGTATTTGTTTTATCACAAATGGAAGCTTAAATGTTTAATTTTCTTAAACACAATTTTATCAAAAGTTTCATAAGTTTAATTAATTAATTTATTTTAAAAAAATTTGTTATATTTTACATTTTGCAAATTTCGCAAAAAATCACCAAAAATTCTGCAAGATTCTGCAATTCCACAATATTCCTCTGATACAATTTACACCCAGTATTAAAGTTTCATGAATTTGTAACTAAAAAATTAGTGAGAAATTTGGAGAATACAACTTTAGAGATGTCATTTTTCAAAACTGCTACCAATTTAAATTATTTTCAAAAATACTACTAATACTATATTATTTATTTAAAATATAATTTATGTTTGGGTTAATTATGTTGTTTTAGGGTTTAATTTGCTAGAATCAGAAAAAAAAATTTAATGTTAATTTTTTTATGGTTTAAATCTTAAAAAATCATTAATTTGTGATATTTTTAAAAATAAATCAGTTCAATATAATATTTTTACAAAATTGTATTTCAAAAGTGCAAATGAATATATTCCCTAACCCACTTGTGTTCTAAAATATCTTCTTCCTCGTCGACTCCCATTCAGATCTTTGGAAAAAATGTTTTCCCGGATTTTGAAGGGCACGTCCATGATACCATCTCTGAATCGGAATTGGATGCTACAGCCCTCACCAACAAACTCACTCCCTTCCTTGGCCTTGTTCTCTTCTCAGAGATCTCTGAAATCACGACTCAGAGAAAAAGAGCAACTTTATGGCTTATTCCTCCTCTCATTCTCTCCGGAGATGGCTGAGATCTCCGCATTAGCAGGCTACGACTTCATCGTCGTTGACCTTGAGCACGGCCCCGGCGGGATTCGAGATGCCGTCAACTGCGTTCGTGCTATCCAGGCAGCTGGATCCTCCTCCGTGATTCGTGTCCCGGATAACTGTCAAACATGGGCCAAGAAAGCTCTAGATCTTGGCCCTGACGGCATTATGTTTCCGATGATCGAGACCGGAAAAGCTGCTTCTGATGCAGTTTCGTATTGCCGGTATCGGCCTCACGGTCTCCGTGGTTGTGCTTCCACCATTGTTAGAGATTCCAAGTATGGCTTCGATGAGCAGTATCTAACTAATTACGCCCAGCAGCTTCTCATCATGTGCCAGGTCCGAGGCGTCGAGTAATCCATTTACCGGATTTTATTTTGTGAATTAGTTAGGAATTTGAAATATAGACACTGATTGGCACTATATTAAAAAAGCTATGTATTTCTTGAATCCAGATAGAATCGGAGGAAGGAGTGAAGAATATAGACGACATTGTAGGCGTTCCAGGGATGGATTGTGTGATGATGGGACCAAGGGATCTGAGTGCGAGCCTAGGGTTCCTTCATGAGCAAGGGAATCCCAAGGTGAAGTCTGTCATGAGGACGGCCGAGACCACCGTTTTGGCCTCGGATCCAGACAACGGTGGTGCTTACTTGGCTGGGATGGCCACGGCTCATGACAAAGCCGTTGACCTCGGATCACGTGGATATCACATGGTACTGGGAGCTAGTGACGTGCCTTTGTTCAAGAAGGCGGTGGTTGAAGACGTCAAGGCTTTTAAGCTCGGGTCTTCGTAGTTCTTTACTAGGTATGTTTTGGTTGTTTTGTTTTTGTAATGCAAATGGTGAAGTTTGTTGTTGTTACACATCCATAATCTTTCCTTTCTTTTTTATTTTTAAGTTGGAATAATAAATCAGTGAATCATTTAAGTATTGCATTGTTAAGAGTGACAAGTGCTTGGTAAAGGCCCTACCATGGAGAGCTTTCTATAGGAAGAAGATAAGAGGTGCGGCTCAAGAGAAGAATGGGTCTGGTCAAGAGAAGATGGACGTGGCATAGCCTTAGAAGGAAGTTGTTATAGCTGTTAAAAGTCTCAGATCGAGTATTAGAGTTTGTTAAAGGACCTATGCTTATAAATAGGATCCTCTCTTTCATTTAGAGTCTTTTATCTGATATTTGGGAAGTGTCCAGATACAGAGAATCGGGAGTGATTGGGATTTGGGGAAGATCTCAATCATTTGGTTGTATTTCCTCTTTGCTTCAATACATTTGGTAACAGGTTCTTATCAGTGCTTGACTTGAGAGAGATGGTGCTCACCATAATCCGTCCATGGAGCCTGCTAAATAACAATCCATGTCAACCTTTACGGGGAAGATCTTGTTATTTTTTGCCACATTAACCCCACACCAAATAATCTATCCATGATAACATGTCCGGGTCCTGGTTCATGTTCCAATTTTGGTTTGATTTCGCATTCACAAAATAATTTTATTGCGTCTCGATTTTAAAGGAATTTGATTCGATATAAAAAGTTAAATATAAAGGAACCAAACATAAAAACATTCGTTGATGTCAGGTAAACTGCACAAGTTCAACATCACAAATCACATAAATAAAAGAGAAAACCCGATATAAATTGTTTTATTGATCAAAAGCTTAATTAAGACCCAATCTTGGAAAAGAGTGACATGTCTTCCATATCATAGCCTCGTTTAATTGAGATGTCTTGAGTGGTGGCCATTCCCAAATGCGTGCAAGAGTTCGCCAGATCGGACTCTAGCACCGCCTTCTCCAATCTTGAAGGCTTTGATATCCTCGATTACTGCTTTGGAAACGAGTGAAATGTCTGACGCCCCTAGGACCATATCATAACCTCGTTTCTTGAGATCAAGCGCACTGTCCTGAGGGTTGGCTATTCCGGCCAAGAAAGCGCCACCGTTGGCCGGGTCGGACTCCAACACTGCCTTCTCTAACCTCATTGCGACCTCTTTCACTCTATCATTCCCTGGATCGTGCAGGAGTCCCAGGCTTGCGCTGAGGTCCCTTGGACCGGTGGTAACGCAGTCCATACCATCCACCGCCATGATTTCTTGTATTTTGGTCACGCCTTTTTCGGTTTCGACCTACAAGTCAACAAAACAAAAATATCAGTTATAATTGTGTTGTTCTTATTAGTGCCAAAAAAGAAGAAGAAAAAACATTATCATTAATCTTGTAACCTGACACATAATAAGACGATCGTCACAATAGTCATTCAAGTAGTTCTTGTCAAAGCCAAAGTTGGAATCTCGAACGAGCGAGTATGCACATCCTCGGATGCCATGAGGCGGGTAACGACAGAATGACACTGCCTCTGCCGCCGCTTTTCCCGTCTCGATTTTGGGAAACATAATCCCTTCTGGACCGAGGTCAAGGGCCTTTTTAGCATAGGTTTGGGAGTTTTCTGGAATGCGAATAATGGTGGATGAACCGGCAGCCTGGATTGCTCTCATGCAATCAAGGGCATCTGAATAGTCACCTGGGCCATGCTCTAAGTCCACCACGAGGAAGTCATATCCCGCCAAGGAGGCTATCTCGGCTATAGTTGGGGAGTTTGAAAACAAAAGCAACCCGTGAAGCTTTTCTCCTTGCCTTAGACGGGATTTCAAGGAAGGTTTGGTTGAGTAAGAGGCGGAAATGGTGAAAGAAGGCTTAGAATGAAATGGGACTTGTAACCATGAAAGAGTGGAGGAAGGACAAAGAGCCATTATCAATATGGTCTTTTCTTTCAGAGAAAATATTCGGACTCTTATATCGTTAATCTTACTTGGATTGTAGGGTGTTACTCTTATATATATATATTGTAAATGTTTGAAGAAGAAGTAGACTGTACTTATATTTTAAACCACGTGTCTTCTTCGGATTGCAGGATCGACTCAATGATCTTTCTATTTCGATTCCTTTGTGTAACGTTGGCGTACATATGTTACATATGTTACATATGATCTTTGTAAATGTTTGTGTAACGTTGGCGTACATCGTTAGCATCGGCGTATACATGTTTGATTAATTAAGCAAACTATATGGCTTCCCGCATTATACGCATTTAAATATGTTTTATATAAATTAAAAAGTATTATTTTGTGGTTAAAAATGGTTGTTCAGTTTGGATTTAATTCCATTTTTCTTTATATAAAATAATATAAAAAATTTCCGTTTGTTTGCACTAATTCTAATTTTATTAATAACATTGACAATAAGTTCATTTACAACTTTTTTTTAATAATGAAGTAAGATTTTGTCTTTTCTAAATATTTCTCTATTTCTATTGATATTGTTTTGTCAACCTTGCCATTAATACATTTCACTAAACTACTATTACTGTCTGTGTAAATTCTTTTATAACTTGAAAATTTGACAAAAATGACATATTGTGATCAATTGTATTCAATATTTATTTGATCAAACCCGTATGAATTATTCTATTTGTGAATAAAAATATTTAAGATGTATAATATTGTATGGTTTGATTTTGGTTTATGTTTGTAATTTAATCAAAATATATTTTATTCGAATAGGTCTTAGACCATTATTATTTTTTGTTAGATTCCATATCGAATTTGAATATTTATATTAAACATTATTATTTTTAATTTTACGTAAATTGTAAAAATATTCACACTCATCTACTTATACTTTATATATAAATTATGAAATCTACTATAAGAATATAAATTATTAAGAACAAAAGTTTAAAGAGTACTTATTTGTTATATTCTAAGTTTTACTTAAAATATTCAAACAAGCCAAATTTAACATAAAATACATATGATACAATTTAAATAAATATGAGTTGTATATCTTTTTTTAAATTGTATCATAGGTAAATAAATTATATCTTAGAATATAAATAAATTATTTCATATTTTAAAAACTAATAAATATATAATCATAAATTTTGATAAATGAAACACGGATTAAAAATGTGTTTTTCTTACCTTTTAAATAATGTTTTTGTTACTTTAAAATTATTTTGTGTTAAAATTGTAAGTCTTTATTATTAATTTCGAAATAATATATATTCTATAAAAATGTTGTAGAATTTTATTATTACAATAATCAATTTCTACAATATTTTTAGATGAGAAAAAAAATTAATATATAATTTTAGAATGAAAAAAGAAAATTTCATAAAATATTGATTAAAACTCTTCTGATTTTTTTATGGAAATAAATATAAATTTATTCGTAGAATATTTTGTTATTGATTCAAAAATGTTATGTCACATTATTTTCAAACTTTGTCACAATTATTTTGGTGAAAAAGATTGTGAAGATGACACATAAGCATTTTTTCATAAATCACTTCTCAAATAATGTATTAAGAGATGCTTCTCTGGTTTCCAATTTATTGTTTTCAAACTATAAGAGAAATTGCTGATTTCCAATTTATCAATTCTTTTTTAAAAAATTATCGTTTTCAAACTGTGAGAGAAATTAGAAATAAACTATATAAGACATTTATAATATAGTTAAATATATTATGTTACAAATATTTATTTGTAACCATTATTGGTATAAACTGAATATATTTGAGATTATGAATTCTCTCAAAACTATTTGTGAAAATGTCAAAGGTTGATTTGATCAATAAAATAATGTGTATAAATTTACAAGTTCCAAATTTCTTTTTTAATGCATTAGTATGTTAAAATCTTTTTAAGTAAAAAGATTAAAGAAATAATAAAATAGATGATTTTCGAAATTAATTATTGTTTTCATTTCTTTTGGTATAAAATGTTTAGATTTCACTAATATCAACAACTTGTATAGATGGTTGGTAGTTATATAAACTTCAACAGTTCAATTGACTGCAAATAGAATCTGATTTTTTTTATCTCCTTATAATTAAGAAGAATTCTCACAATTTTGGCGATGGTGTTTTTTTCCTCTTCACATGTTGTCTCTCCGTCCCTGACAGAGATTTCCGTCGAGAAACAATGGTCTTAGCCTTATTAGAGAAAGAGTTCCAAAATATCTTTGTAATGACCGCGAACCAAAAAGTGTGATTTTTGGTCGTGCGTCTATCGACGCAGGTGATGTGCATCGATCGACGCAAGGTGGATTGAACCGGAACCGGATTGGTTCAATTTGAGTTGTCGGTTTGCGGGCCAGTTTAGGGGAAACACTAGGGTTTCCCTATAAATAGGTTGTGGCCGCGTTTGTGGAACTTTTAGAGTTTCCAGAAAGTTTACAGAAATTTTCGGAGAGTTTGTGAGAAAGGAGATTCGTTTGGGAGGTTTCGGGATCATTCTTGAAGCTTGTTGATCGCGTTTGGGAGAGGATTTCGGATTGGGGATCCGTGTTCTTCGTGTTTTTTGTGGTTTTTCTTCCTTTTTCTTTCCAGATCCAAGGTGAGTGCGTTACCATGATTTATCTGGGTAAAGGGATTGATATGATGCGTTTGTGTGTGGTTATTTGTTGGATTTCGTATGGTTTTTGGTGGATTTGTGTGCAGGGATCGATTGGGATGCTTCTGGAATCGAACCATGAGAGGATAAGTTCGATTCTAGAATCTGCATCGGTGCATTAATCGACACGGTTGCTTTGCGTCGATCGACACACGAAGCAGTGCATCAATCGACACCGGGGTTGTGTGTCGATCGACACACTGGATGCATCGATCGACACATGGTGGTTGTATCGATCGACGCATGCCTGTTTTGGGCAAACTTGTGTTGAATGTTCGTGCTTGCGCTGTTGATTGTTCACCTTGGTATTGTATCAATTTCTTATGCTTGTGTGTATAGCCAAGTAGATGGGATGGCCGTCTCACTGAGTATTTGTGATAATACTTACGCATCTCTTATAACCATGTGATGCAGGTAAAGACAATGTGTGATCGTGGAATCGTGGCCGGGAAAAGGAGATGGTCTAGTGGCTCGATTGATTGCTCACCGTTGTTAGAATTGCTAGGGTGTTTGTAATTGTGGAGCTTGTTGGATTGATTATTGGTTATTCATTGTTGAATTGGAAATTTGTTTATGTTCAGTAAAGTATGAGATTTATTGAATGATGTTGATTGGTTTAATGGTTGTTATTTCTGCAACGTTATGTTTGGGCCATTGAGGATTATTATTTATGATAATAATAATCCGGGTCGCAAATTTTAAATTTTTACGAGTTGGGTTGTTTCATTTTGGTATCAGAGCCCTTATGGTTCTAGGGCGGATGTAGTGTTAATTGATTATGTGAGTTAGTCAATTGATTGTTGTGTGGGTTTGGAGTCCTAGATCATGTTCTCTGAGACTTCAATGATTGTTAGTCAATTGATTGTTGTGTGGGTTTAGAGTCCTAGATCATCTTCTCTGACACTTCAATGAAAGTCTACGGTATGTGTTGTTTGACTTTATGTTTTTCTATTATTCTTAGTATTCTGCTGGGTAGTGCAGAGAGATGGCGAGAGTTGCTAAAGGCAGGGGTTGTGGGGGCCGAGGTGGTCGTGGTGGACGTGGACGCGGGCATGGACTCGAGAGTGAGTCAGTTGCCGCGAATGTGGCCCAGGAGACCACACAAGAGCAGGTGGCTGATTCGCAGACGTTTTAGGAAGGGTCCGTGGAAGTGGCCGCCATGAGTACCAGTGTGAGGGCTAGTGAGAGTCCCGGTGTGGCTGGTGGTGCTGTGGACCCAGGTGGGGGTGCTGACGCAGGTGTTGCCAAGGATCGAGATGATCGTCTGGCGGGTTTGCTACAGATTATTCTAAAGCGGTTACCAGGTGGGGTGCCGGCTCCAGGTTAGGCTCCGGGAGTGCAGCCAGGTGTGGCTGGTGTGTAGCCGGGTATGGCTAGTGATGCAGCCTCGGTTGCGAGATGAGGCAGCCGCATATCGGTAGCCGCGGTGACTGTGGCAAGATAGCCGTAGAGCGGTGACCGTGTGATCTGAGGTGAGTCAACGGCAGGAACAGAGGTTACGTGGTCAGATGATGGATTAGGTCTGGTCGTACGGCACTAGACTTTAATCCAGTAGGAATGATATGCGGAAACGAAGTGAAGTCTGGATCTGGTTGTTGGCCGTACGACACTTGCAATTCGGACAGAAAATGATCGAATGAAACAAAGGGTGGGTCGAATTCACAATGAGTCGGATGGAAACAACTTGATACAGACGAAACAACAAAGAAATCAACCGAATTTCTAAGTCGCAAAAGGGTTATTCTTTAAGAAGAATGCTTTTATCTTTATTACAACTTGGTTGATGATACACGGCTGTGAGAGGGGACTTATACACACGTCTGAACAGCTTTGCCCTTCGTGGAGACTTTGAATCATATTACAATTAATTTGAATCTAAGTAATGAATGTGGCGAACAAATGCCTTACGCTAAAATGGAAAGAAAACAATCGCAAAACCAAAATCAAAGAAAATAAAGTCGTTAGTTTTAAAATCAGAATCAAAGAAATTAAAAAAACTTACTTTAACTGGATCAGACCGTTGCGGATCGCATTGGCCTTTGATCGGGTGATGCCGAATATGGTTGTAACTGTTGGTCAGATACGCGAGGTATGGCTCGGTCGGTTTGATCCTCAGCCGCCTCGGTCTGGTCTTGGCCTTGGTCTTGGTGGTTTTGGTCGGGCTGGTCCTGGTCAGGCCGGTCTTGGGTCGTGCCTGTTGAGTGGGCCTTCTCGTTGGGTCGGGTCGTGAAGTCAGCTTTATGCGGGGAAAATAGAACCTCTACGGCCTTATTGATGTTCTCTTGAAGGGTCCGCTTGCCGGATCGAGTCACGGGTCTTGACCGCATGGTAGGAATAGTTGCGGTAGCGGCTGCGGGTGCGATTACGGGAGCGGTTGCGGGTATTGAGGGATGCAACAGCTGGGATGCAGCCAAGTGTGGCTGGAGTGTAGTCGGGTGTGGCGGTTGCAGAGGAGCTTCCATCATATCTTAGGATGATGGATCAGATGCAGAGGATTGGCACCGGGTTCTTCTCGGATGGTGCCAAGCCTGAGGAGGCGGATTTGTGGAGGAGTAGATTGGAGCGTAATTTCCAATCTCTCAGGTGTCCAGAGGGATACCGGGTGGACGTAGCGGTACATTACCTGGATGGTGATGCACATCTCTGGTGGCGAGGTGCGGTGGCTAGGAGAGCTCCGGCGGATATGGCCTGGAAGGATTTTGTGGCTGAGTTCAACGCCATGTACTTTTCGCAGGAGGCGGTGGATCGCTTGGAGTTGCGATTCTTGGAGTTGACTCAGGCTGACCGATCGGTCCGGGAGTTCGATGAGGAGTTTTGTCGGCTTCTGGTTGATGCTGGTCGAGATATGGAGGGCGAGCAGACCCAGGTGAAGAGGTTTTCGAGGGCACTTCGACCAGATCTGAGGACTCGCTGCAGGGCGAGTAGGTTCACCACGAGGGAGGAGCTGGTTGAGACTGCTACTGCGATAGAGGAGGACCTGAGAGAGCAGGCTGTGGTGGTTAGTCCACCGGTACAGCAGCAGAGGAGGTTGCAGCAGCAGGTGGGTCTGAGCAGGGGCGGCAAGCCTGCGCAGGGACAAAAAAAGAAGTGGGAGAGCACTTCAGGGCCGAGTCAGAGAGGATAGGGTGGTCCGGGATGCTTCGGATGTGGAAGCATGGATCACAAGGTGGCCAGTTGCCCGAAGAGGAGTGAGTCTCGGGGTGCGCAAGTGTGCTTTCACTGCAGAGAGCCAGGGCATATCAAGCCCAAGTGTCCTAGACTACAATAGATGGCAATGGCGGCAGTGGCGGCAGTGCAGCCGGTGGCTCAGATTGCAGCGGCACCACAGGTGTTCACCTCGGTGGAGGCGGGTAGTTCTAACGCCAGACCGATCACAGGTAATTTCAGAACTTGACTTTTTAAATTTTTGGTGGTTGAATTTAGTCTGTTTTGGAATTTGTGAGTCTGTGTTTGAATGTTAGGATTCTTAGGCACATGGAATTTGTGCAGGGATCTTAGTAATGGGCGGGTGTGAGTCTCATGTTTTGTTTGATTCTCGAGCGACAAATTGCTTCATTACTCCGGAGTGTGCGGAGATGAGCGGTATCCGGAGCGATTCCGGTGAGCAGCCGGGAGTAGTTAAGGATGATGACGGTAAGTCTTTGGCTACTTTCGGGTAGGCTCGTGGTGTGGATATTCTAGAGGCGGGAGAATTGATGCCAGCAGATTTGATTATTAGTCCGGTGGAGCTGTACGATGTCATCCTGGGTATGGATAGGTTGGATAAGTACAGGGTCCATATGGATTGTCATCGGGGATGAGTTGTGTTCGAGCAAAAAGCGAGAAGGTTGGTTTATCAGGGAGTGAGACCGACTTCCGGGAGTCTCGTGATTTCGGCGATGCAGGCCGAGCAGCTGATTGAGAAGGGCTGCGAGGCGTATTTGGTGATGATCGTCACGCCAGAGACTATTGGAGAGGTTGTAGTTGGGGATATTCGAGTGGTTCACGACTTGCAGGGATTACCACCGTCTCGGTCTGATCAGTTTACGATTGAGTTAGAACCTGGGACGACTCCAATATCCAAGGCGCCTTACCGTATGGCTCCGGCAGAGATGACAGAGCTGAAGAAACAGTTGGATGATCTTTTAGGGAAGGGATTTATTCGGCCTAGTAGTTCACCGTGGGGAACGCCGGTGTTGTTTGTGAAGAAGAAGGATGGGAGTTTCCGATTATGCCTTGATTACCGAGGACTTAATCGAGTCACTGTGAAGAACAAGTATCCTCTGCCGCGGATGGATGAGTTATTGGATTAGTTCCTAGGGGCTACTTGGTTCTCCAAGATCGATTTGGCTTCGGGTTACCATCAGATTCCTATCGATGAGGCGGATGTTAGGAAGACTGTTTTCAGGATGAGGTATGAGCATTATGAGTTCGTGGTGATGCTTTTTGGGTTGACGAATGCGCCAGCAGCATTCATGAGATTGATGAACAGGGTATTCCAAGAGTATATGGATGTGTTTGTGATCATCTTTATTGATAATATTCTGGTGTATTCGAGGAGTCCTGAGGAGCATGAGGTGCATTTGAGAGCGGTTTTGGAGAAGTTGCGGGAGCAGAAGCTGTACGCGAAGTTGAGCAAGTGCAGTTTCTGGCAGCGAAAGATGAGTTTTCTTGGCCATGTGGTGTCTACAGAGGGAGTTTATGTGGATCTAAGATTGAGGCTATCAGAGGGTGGCCTAGACCGAAGAATGCCACCAAGATCCGGAGTTTTCTCGGGCTGGCAGGTTATTACAGGAGGTTCGTCAAGGGATTTGCAAGTATGGCGCAGTCGATGACGAAGCTGACGGGGAAGGATGTCCCTTTTATGTGGTCTTCAGCTTGCGATGAGAGTTTTGGGAAGCTGAAAGAGATGCTGACTAGTACACCGGTGTCTTCGTTATCCGAGCTGGGTGAGTCTTACGTGGTGTATACTGATGCTTCAGGAGTTGGTCTGGGTTGTGTGCTGATGCAGCTGGAGAAGGTAATCGCATCTGCATCGAGGCAGTTAAAGAAGCACGAATTCAACTACCCTACCCATGATTTGGAGTTGGCTGCAGTGATTTTTGCTCTAAAGATTTGGAGATCTTATCTTTACGGTAGAAAGGTGCAGGTGTTCACAGACCATAAGAGTCTGAAGTATTTCTTCACTCAGCCAGAGCTGAACCAGAGACAGAGGCGCTGGATGGAGTTGATAGCAGATTATGATCTGGAGATTGGGTACCATCCGGGTAAGGCTAATCTGGTTGCAGATGCATTTTGTCGGAAGAGGGTTGCTTCGGCTCAGGAGCGGGATATGGAGGATTTGGTGAGCGAGATTAGCACATTGAGGTTATGTGTTATCTCACAAGAGCCGTTGGGGTTAGAGGCAGCTAACCAGGCAGATTTGCTGAGCATGATTCGAGTAGCTCAGGAGAAGGATCAGCGTTTGATTGATTCTTCTAAGGTTGCAAGTTCATAGTATCAGGTCTCGGTGAATGGGACGATACTTGTGAATGGGCGGGTTTGTGTACCCAAGGATGACGATCTGAGTCAAGAGATCCTGAGAGAGGCTCATGCGAGCATGTTGTCAATTCATCCGGGAGCGACTAAGATGTATCGTGATCTGAAGCGGTATTATCACTGGGTAGGGATGAAGAGGGATGTCGCTAACTGGGTTGCAGCGTGCAACGTGTGCCAGTTAGTGAAGGCTGAGCATCAGGTTCCGAGCGGGTTGTTGCTGAGTTTGCCTATTCCAGAGTGGAAGTGGGACATGATCACCATGGACTTTGTGATAGGGTTGCCGGTGTCGCGGACTTATGATGCGATTTGGGTGATTGTGGATCGTCAGCACATTTTCTTGCCATCAAGAAGACCGACGGAGCGGCGGTGTTGGCTAAGAAGTATGTGCGGGAGATAGTGAGGCTGCACGGGGTGCCAGCGAGTATCGTGTCAGACAGGGATCCGAGGTTCACTTCAGAGTTCTGGAGGGCATTCCAGGCTGAGATGGACACTAAGGTGCATATGAGTAGAGCTTATCATCCTCAGACGGATCGGCAGTCTGAGAGGACGATTCAGACATTGGAGGATTTGCTGAGGATGTGTGTGCGGGATTACGGTGGTCATTGGGCGGATCACCTGAATCTGGTAGAGTTTGCGTACAACAATAGCTACTAGGCGAGTATGCACTACGAAATAAAGAGTGTGCATATTAGTTTTTAAAAATCTAAAAATAAAGAAAAAAGAGAACAAACCAAAGTAAGCATGTGACACCAATAACGCCATTTCCTCTCGTTTCTTATCGTATTCTACATTTGGCCAAATATGTCCTCTACTTTAATATAGTGATATGTTTGTCCTTGGTTTGTCAATTTTCCTTATTACCTAATAATTTCATTTGTTATAACTGGTGCAATGTAGAATCCAAAATCTAAACGAATTTTAATAACCTGTAATAAATTATTGAGTTTTGCCAGTTACAATGTCTGTCTATAGGAACCAAATAGTGTTTTTATAATTGTATGCATAAAAATGATTTTTTATTTATTTCATGCAAACGTAAGTTAAACTACCATCCAAACTTTTATATGTCATATTAATAATCTAATATCTAATAATTTCATGACCACTATTACCATTAAGCCACCACTACTTGATTAAATAATTTTACAAACTAAATTTAATTAAATTGAAGTTTTCCCGTTTATTTTGTTGGATTTGCTTGATTAGGAATTGTTCGTATATAACATAAACAATACAACCGGTTCAGTTTATTTTTTCATTGATTTTATTGTGCCGTTATAATTTATTTTTAAAATGATTTTGGTTTATAGTTCAATTCGTTTAATCTGGATTGGTATATCTATTTATCTTTGAGAATTATATATGGATTCTAGGATTTTGCTTTCGATAAAAATTCATGGTGTGCCGTTTTAAAATTTATTTAACTCCTTCTCTGATCAGGAAGGTTGTAGCTCACGCAACAATTTTTCACATATGGAAGCAAAGAAACAATGTTTTGCATAATCTGAAGTTGATCCCACCTCGGACTATTTTCAAAAACATTGACAGAGAGGTAATCAACACTATCAATTCGAAACGTTATAAAAAGCGTTAGAGAAATCTAATGCTCTTTTGGATCCAGTAGTCGTCTACAATTCTGAACCAACTCTTTTATAACTTTGCGTTTATTTTTCTTTTGCCAAGATTGTATATTTATAGGTAAGCCTCTATGTAATACCTCATATTTTCATTTTATATGATATTTACATTTTTAGCAAACAAAAATTAATTATTGGTTTACGGAAACCTAAGTTTTAAAAAATTACATTTAGTTTTCTTTTCTTTACATGAATTTAGTTTTTTTTTTCATAAAAAATTATTACATTAATTAAGTTCTTACTCTTTACAATGTTTTTCTTCTATGTATTTATTACTTTGATACAAAGATTGCCGACAACAACAAGGTTTGATTTGTTAATTAATTAACTATAACTATAGTAATTAATCGCTAGATTGTGTATTTAAATATTAGAGAGAATTTGAAAAAATACATTCTTTATGTTTTTAAATTTGATAAATACACCATATTTTTAGGTTTTTGAAAAATACACTTTTTAAAATACTAATTTACTATAATATCATCACTAAAACTGAATAAAATTAGTAAGTTATGTATCTAGTATAATTTTAAAAATAAAAATAACTTTTAATTATGATTAAATAAATTTTTATTCATCTATTTATTATAAAACTTAGTTTCGGATTATTGTCTTACATAACTTCTATAACAATATCCTATATTCAAGTTTTGATGATATACCTTAGTTGAACCAGAACCAAACCGTTTTTTGGCTAAAAAAAAATAAAGAGAAATTTTGATAAACCCTAAAAAATATATTGACCCCTAAAATCCTTTAAACCCTTTAAACCCTCAGAACTAAACTCTAATACAACATAGTTAATAATGAAAAAATAACTTTAAAAAAATGGCATTTTTACAAAAATTTTAAAAATATATCATTTTTAAAAAATAACATTTAAAAAATTACATTTCTTAAAATTTCTCATTTTCCAAACCCTAATTTATTTGATTTACATATGAATGAATTCTGCTACCGACTATTTTTTTGTCGTTTTCAGCTACGTACGTACCAACCTTAAATGCAAATGTTGGGTCCCATATTTTTGGTAAGAGAAGAAGCCTCGTTTAAATTGTTTCCACACAATCTTATACCTTTTATTTTAAGAGAAGAAACCTCATTTCTTAGACATTATTGTTTTAATTGGTCCTATACATGCTACTCGTTTTCAATCTATTATCCGACTCATACATACTTCTGCTGAAAGAAAAAATATCCGTAGCTTTTAAAACTGAGAAAAAGTATCATAATTTTTTAGCAAAACAAATCTTATGTAAATGTAAAATATTGGGTATCAACTTTTGATTATATGCCATGTGTCCGCATTATTAACTGGCTTAAATATTACAATATTAAATTATCTACATATAAAATTATGTGTATTATTTTATTATAGAAACTACTTTAATATAACATTTGAAATTGAAAACTTAACTTATTTTATCTTTTAATTTGGTATTGTTTAAATATTCTCCTTTAGCTCAATTTTTTGATTTTTCTTTTTAATGTTAATGTTAATATTTTAATGTTTGAAAAGTTTCGATATTCACTTAACCTATTCAAAAGAGTGTCATATTTTTCCAAGTCCAGCTTGAATTTAGATTTTTTGTTCTTAACTCAAACATACGATTTATTGAATTTAGAAACTAGAACAATGCTCTTTAATAATTTTTTGAAATGACATCATTTTATTTAAATTTAATTTTGGGAAACTATTAGCGCACGCGACGAAATTGCCGTCCACATATGGTTATGTCAGAAAGATTGGCCATTAATACCCATTCGAACGTTGACACTTCTATATAGAGAAATATCTAGTGGAAACAAATAATAACAACATAAATGGTGGACAGAAAAATAATAAATTAAATCTTTATAAGATTTGTTCCTACTTTCGTAGTTTTTTTGTTCCTAAATTTCATAGTTTAATACAGCAATTTATGTTTTTTTGGCAAAAAGTAATAAATATTTTTATATAATAGCATAAGTATTTGGTTTTTTTTTTGGCAGCCACATAAAATATTTGAGTTTTTCTTTTGTATTTTTAAGTTTCATACATATATATTTTATAAGGTATAAACCTCAAAGATTTGTTCAACTATGTTATGTTCCTACAAAAATAGAAAAGCCTATTTTCTCAAGAAACAAAAATAATATATTTTATATTTTAAAAAAAAAAGCCAAAACCAAAATCATAATTTACCCGTAGAATATAATATTATGGTGAATGGTTTATATCTCATTTCGACAAAAAAAAAAAAGGGTTTATATCTCATATGCTATTTTTAGGCAAAATGTGTATGTGAATATATGTAAATGGTAGACTAATTTTAATGTTTTTCTATTCTATCTTAGACAACAAATGTATGTGAATATATGTGGGAAGCTTATTGAAATAACTTTAAAATTAAAGTCAATTGCAAATATAAATTTCATTTTCTCTCTCATCAAAATTTTATCAAACTAACCATAAAATTCAACTTATTTACGGAAATGCCATTATATTTGATTTTTTTTTTTAATCAGACATTCAAAGCATACAAATAAACACCCAAATATATCAACTTATTTACGAAAATACCATTATCATCAATATTTTCAACCACCATAAACAACCAAAATCAAGCTATAAATGCTTCTCCAACTGATTTTTCATGGATAAGAGCTTCATTTGTGAGCTCATAACTTCTTCCTCACTCATTTCCTCTCCAATTTCATCAAAAAAAATATATAAATTTGATTTTCAAAATTCTTTCTCTCATAATCTATCGATTTTCAATGGTTCTTGCATAAACGACGGCTAGACTTCTTTGTTAACGGTCAGATTAGACATTACAAGTGCTTGAAGGAGCTGAAAACCGAATTCTACGGCGAAAACGGAGCTAAAAACCGTATTTTCCGATCTGGTAGACTCCACCAGAAGTCTGCTAGTCAACGAAAGATTAGATTTACAATTGACTATTTTTAAAAATATTGAAAGTAGACTGCTCGTGAAGTCTGTTTGTTTTCTTTTGATAACAAAAAAAAACACTCGTAGAGTCTACTTGAAAATGGGTTAGTTTTGCATTTGACCAAAACTTTGACTTTATAGAGCAAACTTCTAGTGGAGACGCTGACTGTAGATTGCAGATAGAGTCTGCTTCGAGGTTGTGGCATTGACCAGATTGTTGACTTTTTGAGCAGACTGCATCAGAAGTCTGCTTTTTACGGACGAGTTAGTTTTGCGTTTGACCAAAATCTCAAACATTGACCAAGAAAAACATTTATCAGTACACTTCTTATGCAGTTTACTATTTATTAAATTAATTAACAGACTTCTCTAAGAAGTCTACTGATAAATTAATTCGATATTTGGTCAAACACAAAACTAACCTTTTTCAGAGTAGACTTCTTACGGAGTCTACTCGAAAAGTCAACAATTTGGTCAATTGCAAATGTAACCCGACCTTTTGAGTAGACTTCAGAATGAAGTTTTCTCATTTCAGCAGACTTCTAATAGAGTCTACTTGTTTTATGTGTATTTAGTAGACTGCAAAAGAAGTCTACTGGAAAAAGTCAAACTTTGGTCAATTGCAAAAAATAACATTTTTATTTAGCAGATTTCATAGAGAAATCTACTGAAAAAGTCAAATTCTGGTCAAATGCAAAATTAACCTAATAGACTTCTGATGAAGTCTGCTAGCGTTTGTCGTAATTGCAAAAATAACTCATTATGTAGACTTCACCAGGAAGTCCACTAATAGACAGCCGACGCGAGTCTACTTCGCAGCCTGCCTGTGAAGTCTGCAGATTTAATTTTCTTAGATTTTTTTAGAATTTTTTGCTCTCACATGTGTATTATCTAATGTGTTTCCTTCTGTGTGAATTTGACATATTTAAGTGCAATATTTATTGTATAAATCAATTTTCTTGTTTGAGTAGTACTTAGCTGTTGTACGTAGACGTCTGACTTAAGTATACTAGTAGACAATATTTGAATTCTGTATTGTAGTTTTTAATTAAAAAATTATTTTAAAATTATGTATAATGAATTTTTCAGATTTTCTTGATCTAAAATGTGTGTTAATTATTTTTCTTCTTTATGGCTGAGTTTCACATCTTGTGTTATAATCCAACTAATTTTCATGATTAATTAGTCTTTCGCTCTTTCTAATAGACTGCTTGTGAAGTCTGTAGTTTTAATTTTCTTAGAAATACATTTATAACTTATTTATTATGAATTTTTTAGATTTTTTTGATCCCACATGTGTGTTATCTAATGTGTTTTCTTCTATGTGAATTTGACATATTTAGGTGCAATATTTATTGCATAAATTAATTTTCTTGTTTAAATAGTAATTAACTGTTGTTGGTAGACGTCTGACTTAAGTCTACTAGTAGACTGAATTTGAAATCTGTATTGTAGTTTTTAATTAAAAAATTATTTAAAAATTATGTATAATAAAATTTTTGAGATTTTCTTGATTTGAAATGTGTGTTAATTATTTGTTTTTTTATCTGAGTTTGACATCTTTAGCTGTAATGAAACCAATTTTCTTGATTAATTTGTCTTTCGCACATTTTAGTAGACGGTTTATGAAGTATACTCGCAGACTACAAATGAAGTCTATATTTTAAATTTGATTAAAAATATGTCTAAGTACATGTCTAAAGTTCAACATCTACTTTCTTAAATTCTACTCACATAATTTCTAAAATTCTAACAACCTTATTTTGTCTTTGGTTTTTTATAAAACATTTTGGAGTAAATGTATGTTTTAGTTTCAAGTATAGGATTTGGTTTAACAAGAACAAAGTGTTGTTTTTAGGTTCAAGTATAGGATTTGGATTATCGAGTCATATAACAAGAACGAATTGTTTGCTTACGTTGCTAAGTGATGTTTTGCGGAATGATGTTTATTATGATAAAAAAAATTTATCACATTGAATCACAATTTGAAAAGAGTGCAACAAAAACCAGAAACGCTTCTCAAAAGCTGTTTACAGTACATGTCTTGTGCTTGTGTCACATTCTTCACACGACTGGCTCTAACCCAAGCAGGTTCCTCCTGAACAGGACGAGAGAGACCGAATTTCAGAAGCAAAAGTACATGTTCCATGACGAGAATTGCTGCGAGTCCTGGTTCGATCTTCCATTTACCTTCTCGATCGTATAAGCATACCAAGAGTGTCGAGTTTGTGCATATGGACATTACTACTAGAAACTGAAACACAAGAAGGAAATCACTCAATGTAGTGATTTAAACACAGCGCTATAGGATCGAACTATGTATATAAAGGTATCCAAAGTTACCTGCCATATGTTTAACTAAGCTCCAATTGTAGCAGCCGCACGAGGAAGAGGTCTTCGTAGTGTGACCAGTAGCTTTAACGCATTTGTTCTTATTTCCATTAAATTGCTCTGCGTAAGATAACATATTCATGTTTTTGAGTAAAAAATCCAAAAGCCAAAGGATGAAATTGAGAAACTAGTATTAAAAAATGTTAAAACTGTACCAGTGCAGCCAGGGAAAAAGCAAGAGGAAAGGCACAAACAAACATTATGATCATTTCAAACTGCAAAACCAGCTCAAGGGATTCTGCAATGCAAAATGCGATTAAAGCTGAGACATTTGCAAGCTACATCTAAACAGAAACCACAAAAAGTCATAGACTTCATAAGTTTAGTACCATCAAAAAGTCCATCTTCAAGTTCTATTCCTTCTCAACTCTTGAGGCTATTTGTATCTTTCTTGTTGATGGTCCACCTTCATTTTTCTTTTTCTTCCTGGAAAAGAAAAAAGTTTTGATATTGCTCAAGATTTCTGAAACAGCTTGCATGAAATAAAAGGCTTACCTTGCTCTAAACTTTCTGTAGCTATACTTAAGATAAGGCAAAGAACCATCCATCAAGGTCCAGAAAACCTGCAGAAAGTTTGGTGTCAACATTTTTGAAGAATCTAACAAAAAAAAAACATTTCCAAATTAGAGCATCTAATGAAGCGGCATCTTCTTGTTACCTGTGAGATGATTAACCGTTGGATAAATTTGAATTTATAATATAATTATATAGTAGACTGCTTTGGTAGTCTACTAAACCATAAAAGTAGACTTCACATGGAGTCTACGCGTTGGATTTCTAGCGAAAGTCTTCTGATAGACTTATATATTACGTAGTAGACTTCAGTAGGGTTAAAACAGTCATTAGAGCATGAATAACGGTGGTACTTAGAAAGTATCACAGCATTAAAAATAAAAGAAATTAATTAAAAAATTAAATTTTTGGATGAATTTGGTTTGAGCGGTATCACCTGGGTGAGCTGCTTGATCCGTTTCAAGCAGGACACGTGTCAGTATATTATTGGACCTTTTTTTTTTGGTCGAAACACAAAAAAAAAGAAATTTGGACCAGAGAAAGCGATCGAGAGACAAAGAGTACTGCTTCAGCATCTTCAACCATTGTCGTCTTCTTCCGACGCTGCTGCTCTCTCCGTAAGGCTCTTCCGATCAATCCTCTTTCTTTTTCACTTCTGTTTTGCGTTTCCGATAGCTAATTGCTCTGAATTCTGAGTCGTTATGGGTTTTTAGTTGGATAGGGATCGATGAAGTCTGATTTTGTTTGGTTCTTGTTCGATTCTGTTTTTAAATTAATAGTCTTTTTCTATAAAAAGTGTGTTTGATTACAATGTGTTGTATCTCTTAATGTGTTGTGTTGCCTTCTCACAAGGTCTCAGCTTGCTTTGCTGGGGACAGTGCTGCATATCACAAGACTTCTCAATATGAAGATGATGTTGTCATTGTTGCGTTAAGTTTCTTCTCTTCTATGCTTTTTCTTGTGCAAGTTATGGAAAATTGGTGATTTTTTTCTAACATTCTTGTGATGATATAAACTCACAGGACACAAAGGACTACACTTTGTAAAGCAAAGCGTGGTAGCTTCAAGGATACATATCCAGATGAGTTGCTTGCATCTGTTTTGAGAGTATGTCGATTCGATTCTGTTTGCTGATATTCTTCCCCCTCTTGGAATTTTCACTTATATGTAGTAGCTTCTTCTTCTTGGTAGGCATTGATAGAGAAAACAAATGTAAAACCAAGTGAAGTTGGTGACATTGTAGTGGGTACTATTTTGGGACCAGGATCTCAGAGAGCTAGTGAATGCAGGATGGCTGCGTTCTACGCTAGTTTCCCCGGTAAGATTTCTTGTTTAGTGTGGTAATTGTAATTCAGAATCTTTGTCTTTTCATTTTTTGTATGCTTATTATGATCTTATGTCCATTGGAAGAAACTGTTCCCATCAGAACTGTGAACAAACAATGTTCATCTGGGCTTCTGGCTGTTGTTGACGTTGCTGCTGCCATTAAAGCAGGTTTCTATGACATTGGTAAGAGAATAAAAATCTTTGGTTACATAAATTATGTTTTGGTGGCATGGAGAATTGAGCTGACAATACAGGTATTGGGGCTGGTCTGGAGTCCATGACAACCAATCTAAGGGGATGGAAAGGATCAGTCAACCCAACGGTTATTTGTCATCCTCCCTTTTTGCTTCAATGGCTATGCTGAATGAATTTTAATCCCTTGTAGAACTTATTTGTTATGTATTGGTGAAGAAGTTTGAACAAGCACAAAGTTGCCTTCTTCCAATGGGTACTACTTCAGAAAATGTAGCACACCAGTTTGATGTCTCAAGGGAAGAGCAAGATCAAGCTGCTGTAACTTGAACAAACTTTGTCGGTTTAATGCGCATGTACTTGATATTACCTGCCAGCCTTAGTTTATCGAGTAAAATGTGTAGGTTGATTCTCACAGAAAGGCTACATCTGCTACTGCTTCCGGTAAACACCAAGGTACATGCTGTTTTCCATCTCGCAACAACTGTGAACATTTTAGATTCTTGAGGATGTGTCAAGTGTTCTTTCCTCAAAAGAAAGACAGATCCACAACTGATGGTACTATATTCACATTACAGAGAAATTGTTTATTAAATCCATCTTTTTGCAACTCCAATGGTTCACTTGTGTCAAACAGGGATTCTAGCCAATTAAGTGATGGGGCAGGAGCAGTTCTCCACATGAGGAGGAGTGTCGCAATGTAGAAAGGCCTTCCCATACTTGATGTATCGCCATCAGGCATGGCCTCAACAAATTTCTTATACTCGATCGAAGTTTTAATTCTAGTGTCGATGAAAAGGTAATAATAATCTTCTTGTGGTTGTTTGTGCATCATAAAAAAATGAACATATTGATTGATTTGAGAACATCTTTGTATTTATAGTTTCTTCATTTCATAGATTAAATTGTTCACAGAGACTGTGAGCAAAGAAGATTGTCTCTCTGTCATACTTGACCTCCTTACTATACTCGAAGACGACTGCCAAATGATCGTTCACCAATGTATATGTGAAATTTTCATGTGTGACGAATGTGTTTATATATGATCATGAAACTAAAATAAACTAAAATTAATGATTATGATACTCTTAGAGTGTCACTATTTGACATACAAAAATTAGAAATAATTTAGTGAGTCTCAAAGATTAAATTACATTTAAAATTAATACTAAAATAATGTTTATGATACTCTTAGAGTATCACCATTAATGATGCTCTTAAGACTTCCGTTTTTTGTTTGGTCATAAAGGATGTAGTTGTAATTTCACTACTCTTTTGGATTATTTTTCTCAAACATGAGATATGTGGGTTAGCCTTGTATTTCAAATCAATTTGGGGGTCATTTTTAATAACTTTTCCAATATATGTAGATTGTAGACTAGGCAATGAACTCTTGTAGGGAACATGAAACTATACAATTCATGGACTTTAGAAAAACACGTTTTTAAAGAACATCTTGCTTTTTTTTAATTTTTTCATTTTTTAAAAAAGAAAAAAGAATAAATAAATGGAATTGGATTATTAGTGGGTTGTGGAAGCACACTTGACCATTGATAAACAATTCATTAAAGTTTTCACACCAAAAAATTTGGATTTTAAATCTCATAAAAATGCGATTTATAACCATTTATCCAGATTTATAACCATTTATCCAGATTAATGGAGATTAGTTTACACAAGATCTTCAGCGTGAGATAAAATAGAATTGTTTTACGTAGATTAAGATAGAAGATTTATCCGTTGTAGAATCTTAGATGTAACAATTTTCATAATTTATACTCCCTCCGTTTTAAAATATAAGTTGTTTTAGAGGTTTTTTTTTTCAAAATATAAATTGTTTTGACAATCCTAGGTACTTTTTAACTTTATTGAATATTGTGTGACCACTAGTATTTTGCAGTCTTTTGTGTAATTTGTCAAATTATTTTTATTAAATATATTAAATGATACTTTTTAATAGAAAAGTAGTTTTTTAATATGCATGTTTTTAGGTAAAACAATTTGAAACTGAAGGAGCAATAGAATAATAATAAATATGTTTAAAAAAAATTAGTGGGACCAACCAAACGAAAAGGGACAAAGTAAACATTTAAAACCTAAAACTATTAGCTGGAAGTTACAGAGCTAAGCATCTTCTTCCTCTAACATTTGTGTTTAGTGAAGAAATCCAATAGGCCCAAGTAACGTAGTTAAGGCCCAAACCCATTGGATCATTATAGAACAACGAGAAGCATACTATGCCAATAATACAAAAATCAACATCGGAAAATCCGATTTATGAACCACAGTTGAACGCCATTTTTAAAATAAAGAAGACTAAAGCTTAACAGAGACTATATATATATATATATATCTCTTATATATTAATTAGAAAGCAATTTTTTGGAGAGAGCTGATGTGTCTTCACCACATTCTTTTTCACAATTTAAATGTGATATGGCAATGTAAAAATGTGACATGGCATTTAGCCCAAAATCAATTTTTTAAAATTTTTTGTTGTTGGCCCGATTATTGACTTCAGATTCTATGGCCCATTACCTATTTCGTTGCTTTTCCTTTCCTGAAACAGAATTTCGAGGTGATTTGCTTGAGTGGGAATGCCACAATCCACCTCCTGCCACTTTAATGCTCATATGTGATCATGAATATCTGGAAACATTATGTCGTACTCTTTACCGCATGAAAAATTTGGGATAAACCATTCTGCTGGCATATCCTCAACGACCACAAGAGTCAGAGTGGCTCTGGAAAAGCTTCCTGGCTGGTGTTTTTAAGGATTAGCTCTAGGAAACCTTTCTAAGGATTGACTCTCCTAAAATTTAATGTGGTATGACTTTCTAAAAAATGTGACATGGCAAAATTTATCAAACATTTATCTCACTAATTTAGCATATTAAAACTTATATCCATAAAAACTAATATCACAAAACTATTTAAATTTAGCCTACTAACTCAAACACTACACCCAAAAAAAAATTATGAGAAAACTAATTGATTTTTCTATTGTAGCTACCTCACCTAAACTTATACACACGCAAATTATTCTCACAAAACTACTAAAATTTATCAGATTTTCCTTTTGCATTCTAAAATCATATGTAAATTTTTGTTTCTCATTAAAAAATAGTTTAGAAATGGATTATTGTGATAATAAAATTAGAAATTTTTAAAAGAAATTATCCATAGTAGATATTTTTATTTTAGACATTGTTATTCACGTTGAACAAAAAAAATTGTTATTCACAGATAGAATAATTCACACGATTTTATCCAAATGGATATTGAACACAATTGATCACAATATGTCATGCTTTGTTTTGTCAAGTTTTTAAGGTTAAAAATAATTTATACATACAATATAAGTAGTTTGGGGCAATGCGTTAACGACAAGGCCTATACTACAACATCATTAGAAATGGAGAAACTTTTAGGAAACGAAAAAATCTTAACTGGTTATTACAATATGAAAGTGGATCATTTGACCAATTCAACTGTTTTTTGTTAATCGAATTGTAATTGAACTTATTGTCAATATTATTAATGAAAATAGAATTGGTGCTAAAAGATGGAAAAGAAAGGAAAATATTATTTGATATAAAGAAAATTGAACTTAAATTCAAATTGAACTTCATTACCAATTTTTAGCCACGAAATAATATTTTTCTAATTTATTATATTTCTAAAAAGTATTTAACCGCGTATAACGCGGAGAGTCACCTAGTTTGTTATTATTTGATGCGGGATAGTATAGGGGAACATGTCCTATTCGAAATATGAATCATCTATTAGTTAGTTTTGAGTTGAAAATTTAATTTAATAATAAAAATTTTAATCTAATTTCTATAGATTATTATTGTGTTAGCTTTTGCGATTGATTCTCTTGTTTTTGAGATTTGCTTCTAACTTCCTTATAGGGTCATTTTTCTCAAAGTTGTGTATTATTTATCTTTACGGACTGTTACAGTTTAAAACGGATGGTAGTGCTTTGATCTCATACTTTAGAGATGATTAGAGACAAATAAAAATTTGATCACCAAATTCTCCGAATATATATTTTGGGTGGAAACATTTTAACATGTTTTTTTTTGGAATAAGAACATAATGTTGCAAAACAATAAGAACAGCGGAGCCAAAAGCCGGACACTAAAGATACAGCCCTAGAAATTAAACTAGCGAATTAAAACACTCTTCTAGGATTATTCATTTTTTAGGAAAAATATGAATTACAATTTCAATGCATGCAGATTTTTTTTTTATGGTTTAGTCATTAAAAAGTTGTGTGGATTTTTTTTTTTTTTTTGACTAGTTGTGTGGCTTGAAAGATGAAATATTTAGAAAGTAAATATATGAGCCAGTTATTATTATCATTTTAACACTTTCTCATAATAACAAATCAAGGAGGAAATATTTTGTTTCATGGTACTTTTGTATCCGATCTAGATGTCTAATATGGTATTTTGTGTTCCATGAGTTTGCATACATGTGATATTAGTCAGGTTCGTTCCAATTATAAACCATATAATTATATAAGAATGGATCTAGGATAATTAGGATGACCGACTGCATCTTTTTTGGTCAACAAGAGCATTTATTCTGCATTTGATCCTATATTTGGAATTTGGATCATATCTACATGATCCAGCTATAAATAAACTAAGCCCAAATGCTTTGTGGGTTAGAGATTTAAATATTGACTGCAAAGAAACATGAATAATATGGTCCAATATTTAGGTTGGGCATTGTAAAGAATGATCCAAAAACCTAAAACAGCTCTTATTATGATTAGAATGATTTTACCTTTTCTATATCTAAAATGTGAAAACTTGAAACATATATATAATAATTCGAACCAAATTGGAAATAAAAATGAAACAATTGAAGTTAGAAACTTAGAAAGAAAAAACAAATTGAAAAGTATTTGATTAAATTTAACTGGAACCAAAAGCACAACTATATAAACCTATCCGTTTCAGTTTTTATTAAAACAAAAAAAGAAAAATCAAATTTAAAAATCAGAATGGAAAACAAAAGAAGATAAATGTACATTTCGATATTTTCTTGTGTTATATCTCCCCAAACTACAGAAACAAAAGCGATTTCTTTTGTATAATCAAGTTCATTTATACACTAAAGATATTCGTATATGCAAATTTTGCATCTAAGAAAAACATTCAGTTCCGTATAGTTTATCATTAGAGTTCTCATCGTTTTTTTTTCCCGAATGATCTCGATATATTTTAGGTTACATGTTTTATCTTGGTATTACACTATATATTTTAGGTTACAAGTTTTTCTTGGTATTACACTATATACAAGTGGTTTTCGATTTGCTATAACGAGTACTACAAAGTCTTTTGAAAGTGCATATACATTTGTCCGCACCTTGTTTATCTTTTAGCCCATGCCATTTTTTATGTATGATTAATCTTCTTTTTATGTAGCTAGTACTGTTAATACTTGTCTACAATATAGAACTGAAAATGACAAAATTATCGTGATGGGTTTCTTTTGGAGGAAACAATCGTATCAAGAATGTTGAGAAAGAAAGGGAAAGGCCATTCGTGTGCCACTCTTTGTCGCCTCTCTTTTTCTATTTTCCTTTTTTTTTTCTTTTTAAAATCGGATTTTCTTAGTTGAAATCGAAATTATTCTAGTATTTTCATGCTGCATTAATTACAAGCACACATCTTATGGTAACTTAGTTTCGATCAATTGAACAATTCGTCTTATGGATACCACTACCATATCATTATCAAGAGATTAACCTCAACAACTCCTTCCCATAACTTACTAGGATTTGAAATATTTTTTGGATTCCAAATCTAGCCCTATTAAAATAACGATAAATAGTAAAATGTAAATATACAAAAACATTAAACTAAGCGGTTCACCTCAAGTGATAATTTCGTTTACTTTCCTGCTGCAAATTTAATTATCATAAAAAATAACTTAATAATTACATGTTTTCCTGTTTTAGCTCTATAGCGAACAAAAATAATACAAATATATATAACAGAGAATTTTCTTTAACAAATGAATACATATTTGAAGTATATATGTTTAATGAGCACATTTGACTATATTTTTATCCCCTATTTTGTTCCCTAAGTTTAGAATTTTAATTCGATCAGTGTCCGATTCGATTATTGAATAGAACAACAAGTTGGAAAGATTAAACTTTGTGAGTCCACATAAATTCGAAAGATTAAAATTTGTAAGTCCACTATATATATAAACATAACTAAATCCGCAGGCCCTTTAACCCAAATCTCAACGTTAGGTCTAAATTATGGATAACCTATTTTAATATCCAACAACGTTTGCATTAACTAACAAATAATGAATAAAAAATTACTTCGTTTTGTGACCAATATTTTCTGCAAAATATTACTATAGCTCAGCATTTCGATAATTAAGAAGCTATTACAAAATATTTTCTTCAACAAAATAAAAATGAAAAAAAAAAGTATCAAGATTCAACTTTAGAAAAAAGACAAAGAGGATAGAGTTGATCTTTTAAAAAGTGAAGACCAAAGGAAGAGGGCAATCACTTGTTCTGTAGGGCTTCTCTGCACATGCTATTGCCTCCCCATCGAAATATTATTTTTTCTTCTATAAAATCTAATTATATTAAGATTTTCCCCCCTCAATTATTGAGTTTTTATATATAGAAATCAATGAAGGAAACTACTAGAAAACACGAAATTAAAATAAAATATCATCAATCAAATTTTCATGTTTAAATCTAAGTTTGATGATTTTTCGATATGTAAAATTTCAAGTAACCATTCATTAAATTAAGTTTGTTTTCGGATTGTTTTTTTTTTACTTTTGTTTTTGGATTTTTAGAACAATATTTTCTCTATATATTTCAGTAGTTTATAAAACTTATAAAATCCCTCTTTTTCTTGCTGTTACTTGTTTTTTTTATAATGAGGTTATTGGTTAGAAAATATATGGTCCCTGGAACCAAGATGTGTTGGTTCCAATCACCACGAATCTAACATATTCTTTTTGCTCGAAATAATTAGTCCTACTTTCAAAAAAAAAAAATTGGTTCTGCTTAGAGATTTTCGAATATATGTTTAATTGATTGTAATTACTCAATGTATCTGATATTTGTTTTATTGCTTTAAGCGATAATTATTGGAGTGTAGTGTAGTGGACCAGCACCTTAATCAGTTATTTGAATATGACAAAACATATGTAAGGGAAATTAATTAATTAAGTCAAAAACTAATTATAATAGCTTCTTAATCCCATATATTATTATACGCAGTTGGATAATGTATGAGTTTCCGTGATCCTTTGCAAATCGTCCGGGGTGCAACACGTCAGCCTAGGATTCACCAACTAATCTAAAATATCTACTGTACTATCCCTCCATTTTCAAAAAGGTTTTAGTCGAAAAATGAAATGAATATGATACACTTATAAATAATCAAAGATGTGATTTTTTTGTTAAATAATCAAATACTACTATGTTATTAGTTGTAATAAATAGGGTGAAAAGGTGTATAGTAACATTTTGAGACACAAAATTGGATAAATAACACTCTACATGGCCAATTAAGTTTGTAGCAACTGTTGACCTAAAATATTGGAGTGGAAATGACGAAAAAGAGTCCTCCAGATCTTTAAGGACAAAAAAAATTATATGTTGCTTTTAATGTTCACTTTTGATAGAAAAAGCTTCCACAGTAAGGTTATCTTCTCATATTTATATATTTTCAGTTACGTTAACGTAAATTTTATCTAGATTACTTTCATAATATTTGACATAGTCTGTGTACATAACTTTTTGCGCCAAAAAACAAATACCGTGAATATATTGCTTTGATGAAATTAGCATTCAACTTTGCATTATACACTACAAGAAAAACTGCATATAGCCACAGACAAAATTGTGGTAACTTTTTTTTCCCAGAAATTTGCAATAATTTTGCCACACTTTTTGTCAATAGTAAAATATGTGGCAATATTTGACATAGATTGTCATGTCCTGTTCTGTAACAAACTTAGCCACAACATTGTTAGGATTTATTCCGGGAAAATGTAGCCACAACTACAAGTAACGGCATTCCGTGGCAACTTGTCACGGTAAGGGTTATGGCAAACTCTGACAAACAACTTTTTATTTGACTCATCGAATCGTATAAACCACGAGACCAATCTTGTATTATTGTCAGGAATTGTCACTCATGTTTCCGTAACACAGAGATCTTATCATTTCATTGGAAAAGAATATATTCGTTTTGCCACAACTATGTTAATGGCAATATGTGTCATTTCTGGTAATTTGTGGTAAGTCGTGGCAAATTGTATTGATGTTCCAATGAACCCTTAAACCACAAATCTTCTTTTTAATCAACTTCTGTTAAACTATAAAAGGGAGTACAAAAAACATAGTAAGGGTTTTAAAAAAATAGAGAATGAATTCAAACCCAAATAACATAGACCAAAACAAACATAACCCTAAACCATAAATCAATAGTGTATTTTCATTTTTATTTTTATTCTTACAAAACTACAATTTTGGGATATATACCCTATATGTAAATAACATATATAGTTATGATCAAACTCTGATTGCCTATAAATCTATTTTAATCCACTTGAAAGAATATTTTGTTAGATATTGGAAAGAATACTTAACAATGAAACAAAAACCATTTGATAACAACACTTAATAATGAAAGAAAAATCATTTGACAACAACACTTAACAACTCATATAAGATGAAGCATTGACTTTGTTAGTTTCAAGACCATCTAAGACCAAAAAAGAAAGATGAAATTTTTAGAAGATGATATATATTTATTATGGTTGATAAACATGTGTGTCGAGATAGTATAACTATATTAACATGTTCATGCAGTTATTTTCGTTACTTCAGGATAATTGAAAGCAAGACAGAAACAAAGTTATACACGTGCCTAATTTTGACAAGCTAAGCCCCTTTAGAGTATGATAAATATGATCGATTATAATAGATTCAATTAATTTGATTTATTCACATGAAAAAATATATTGCAAACAACACTTAACAATGAAACATAAACCATTTAATTAACAACACTTAACAATTAATTTGATTAAGTTTTAAATTTTCCATACAAGTTTAATTTTCAATTGTCTATATACAAGTTTAAAGTTCAATTAATTATAATGATACCAAATATATATATATATATATGCATATACAGCACTTTCATTTATATAAATATTATATATTTGATCTATACTCTAAACCACCAAAAAATCATACAAAAATTCTATACCCTAAACACTACAAGAAAACAGCTACTATTCCGACGGAAATTCCGACGGCCAATATTTCCGTCGGAATTTGCCGAAGGCTTACCGACGGATTTCCGACTAACATCTATTCCGTCGGTATTCCGTCGAAAAATTCCGACGGAATACCGACGGTTTTATCTACTGTCGGTATTCCGTCGGAAATACGTCGGTACGAACGACGGAATTCCGACGGAAAATAATCTATCGTAATATTCTGACGACTTTCCGACGGACTACCGACGGAAATCCGATATTTTCGATGTCGGCAAATTTGAGTGGTTACCATTCGTTAGCGGTGGCCGATGGGATTGGTGGGATGTTATGTCGGAGTTTTGTGACGGATTTCTGACGGAATTCCGACGGAAATCCGTTTTATATAAGTTCCTTCGTTTCTTCGTTCATTCATAACACAATTTTACAAATCAAAAAAATTTGTTAGCGATGAGTTCATATTTTCGGTCTTGGATGGACGAGCCAATGATGGATATGGGCTCGAACTTATTAACATCCGCTTACGCTGCAGGTATATGCGAGTTCATGAATTTACCCAGAAACCAAGATGCAGCAAAAAAAGGTCAGGATATCAAATGTCCATGTTCTAATTGCTGTAACAGAATTAGTGTTGCGGTTCATACTGTTTGGAATCACTTATATAGATATGGATTTAGGCCGGGATATAAGGTTTGGTTTTTACATGGAGAAAGCAATTACGAATATGGTAGTACTAGTAGTAATGCACCTTATTTTCCGGATAGCGTAGAAGAACGTACAACGGAAGTAGATGTTGGGGTAAGTACGGTTGCGATGGTTAACGACGCGTTTAGAGAGAATTTGCAGTCGGGTGGTTATGAGGGTGATAGGGTTGAAGAACCTAATTTAGAAGCTCGAAGGTTTTTTGATATGTTAGACGCATCAAAGCAACCACTGTACAGCGGTTGTAGGGAAGGGCATTCACCGTTATCTTCTGCTAGTAGGATGATGAACATGAAGACCGATTACAATTTGTCCGAAGAATGTGTTGATGCATTCGCCGAGTTTGTGAAAGATGTTTTGCCAGAGGATAATCTTTCTCCAGCATCATACTACGAGGTCCAGAAACTTGTTGCCGGTCTTGGTTTGCCCTACCAGATAATAGATGTGTGCATCGACAACTGCATGCTATACTGGAGGGAAGATGAGAACAGGAAAAAATGTAAATTTTGCCGTAAACCACGGTTCCAAGACACAAGTGGCAGAGTGAAGATTCCTTTCAAACGGATGTGGTATTTACCATTAACAGAGAGGTTGAAGAGGCTGTATCAATCAGAACGCACTGCTAAGGCTATGAGATGGCATGCAGAGCATAATCAAGATGGAGATATTACGCATCCTTCTGACGCAGAAGCGTGGAAACACTTTCAATCGGTATATCCAGATTTCGCATACGAACGCCGAAATGTATACCTTGGCTTATCCACTGATGGTTTCAACCCATTTGGAAAGCATGGAAGAAAATATTCATTGTGGCCGGTCATCGTAACACCTTACAATTTGCCTCCTTCTATGTGCATGCGGCAAGAGTTCCTGTTTCTCTCAGTTCTAGTTCCTGGGCCAGATCATCCAAGACGATCACTCGATATATTCCTCCAACCATTGATCTATGAGTTGCAAATGTTGTGGGAGCATGGTGTTGAGGCATTTGATGTTTCAATCCAGCAGAATTTCAACTTGCGTTCGGTTCTTATGTGGACCATTAGCGATTTTCCGGCGTACGGTATGTTATCTGGATGGACAACGCATGGAAGATTGGCATGTCCTTATTGCCAAGACAATACTTCAGCATTCCAATTGCAGAACGGAAGGAAGACTTCATGGTTTGATTGCCATAGGTGTTTTTTGCCGGCAAATCATCCATATCGTCGGTCTAGAAGACATTTTAGAAAGAATTTTCCAGTGTTTACTGGTCCACCTCCAGAGATAGATGGTCGCAGCATATTGGAACAGTTACGAGATTTTGGTGCAGAGCGAACTCCTGAATGTGGGGGTAATGGCCATCACCCCGTCGACGGCTGTGGGGAATATCACAATTGGCATAAGAAAAGTATTTTTTGGGATTTACCTTATTGGAAAGATCATCTACTGCGGCATAATCTAGATGTCATGCATGTTGAAAAGAATTTCTTTGACAACATCATGAACACCATTTTAAATGTACCAGGAAAGACAAAAGATAACTAGAAATCTAGATTAGACTTGCCATTGATTTGTTCAAGGGCATCCCTTCATGTTTTGCCTAATGGTAGATTGCCGATGCCTGCGTACCGGTTAGACGCGGGTAAGAAGGAAGTTTTCTTTGAATGGATTAAAAATTTTGTTAAATTTCCTGACGGCTACGCATCTAATCTGCGTAATTGCGTGGATTCGACGGAAGGGAAGTTTATTGGAATGAAGAGTCATGATTGCCATGTTGTGATGCAACGTCTTCTTCCATTTGCATTTTCTAATCTTCTTCCACAAGACATCCATCAAGCAATTGGAGGTATATTTCATAATTTTCTTTAGTTTATTACTAATATAATGTTACTATATATGTACTAACTTGATTACTTTTCGTTTGTAGGAGTTGGGGCTTTCTTTCGAGATTTATGTTCACGGACACTAACAGCGGACGGGATCCGGTCTTTAGAGGCCAACATCTCGGTGCTCCTTTGTAATCTTGAGAAGATATTTCCACCGTCTTTTTTTGATGTTATGGAACATCTTCCTATTCACCTCCCACGAGAAGCAGCATTAGGAGGCCCTGTTCAATACCGATGGATGTACCCGTTCGAGCGTTACATGTTCCACCTGAAGAAAAAGGTAAAAAATTTGAGCAAAGTTGAGGGATCTATTGTTGCACAAAGTCTAAACGAAGAAGTATCACACTTTGCCGAATATTACTTTCCTTCGGATGTCCGGACTAAAGGTAGACGGCCGGCGCGACATGATGATAGAGGTGAGAAAGCAGTGTATCCCGTGGTTGTACCTGAGTTGTTTGCGCAAGTGGGCCGCGTAAGTGGAAAAGGGAAGAAACGCATACTATCACCACAAGAGGTCACACATTTGCATACATATATCCTCAGAAATTGTGACGAACTTGGAGAGTATGAAAGGTACACCATTTCTCATACTAAATTTGTGCAATTATTTGTCTTCATCTAATAACAATTGTTATGTTACAGGATATACATGTCCCTAGCACAAACTTACCATGCTGATAAGACAGATTCCGAACTTGCTGTATTAAAAGATGAAGAATTCCCGGAGTGGTTGAAATTTTTTGTACGTTAAATATAACTCCTCACTCTTATTTTATAAGTTTTTCACGTTCATATGTTATTGATTGCTTACTTATATTGTTTTTAGGTTTCCGAAGGTTTAGCAAGTGGTCAAACCCTCCCGACATGGTTAGTGGAGTTTTCTCATGGTTTACGCAGCACCGCGACTTCATATCCGAGATTTTGCACTAGGGGATATTCGTTCAGAATTCGTGACGAAGGACGTCAAAGGCCAACTTCGGACAATGGTATTTCGGCGCAATCAGGTGATACCATGTACTATGGCCATTTAAAAGAAATCTTGGAAATCCACTATCCAGGAATGTTGGACTTGAGGTGCATTGTGTTTATGTGCGATTGGTATGATCCATCCAATGGTAGTGGGGTTCGAATTGACCGTCTTGGTGTTATTTCCATAAATTCAAGCCGAAAATTACATCATTACGATCCATTTATCCTTGCATCTCAAGCAGACCAGGTATCAATATATTGATAGGTTTTCCGTTATATTTATACGTTAGGTTTTGTTATTTTTGTATATAAACAACATCCACCGTTAATGAATAGGTTTGCTACATTCCATATCCTCGAGTTGGGCGGAGGACAGATCCTTGGATGACAGTAACTCCAATTAATCCGCGAGGAAAAATATATGGAGTTCCGGAACATGATGCTCTACAAGTATCGCGAACCAACCAAATGTCACATGTTGAGGAGACGGATAACATTGACCTTGTCACTGATGTCACACATATCGGCGATGATCTAGTGCATTCGGATGAAGATGAACTACGTGAAGAATTTGACGACGATTCTGACTCCATCCCTAGTGAAGGTTCATCAGAAAAGTCAGATTAATAATTTATGAATAAATATTTGTTTGGAGCTGTTTTGTACTATAACCCCTATGCGTTCCCTCTAATATAATGTACTTTATGGTAATATTCGCCAGAATCATTTATTAAATTTGCCGCCGGATTTCCGCGCACGGGATAAAAGCTGTCCTAATTTTCGTACGACATAACGACGGAATTAGTTTCGTCGGAATTCCGTCGGTATTTCGATGTCGGCAAAGTTTGAGTGGTTACCATTGCGTTATCCGCGGCCGATGGGACTGGCGGGGTATTATGTCGGAGGTTTCAGACGGATTTCCGACGGATTTCCGACGATTTTCCGTTCTATATAAGGTTCCTCAGACGTTCATTCCTGTCAACAACACAAATAATGTCTTCTAACTCTCCTAATAGAGACTCAAAAATCGTGGCAAACCACTTTCTACTTCCAAAGTACTCGTGGGAAACCGAAACCCAATGCGACACACACACTGAAGAGATACCCACTTACTCGTGGGAATTTGATACGGTCTCACCAATCTCAATCGGAGATTCTTCATCAACAATAGTGCCGGAGAGCCAGTGCTTGCCAAACGTCTCGTGGGAAACGCAATCGCAGTGCGACAAATATCCAGACAAGAAGAGTGTTCTCGAAGACGTACAACCATCTCGCTTGATTGAAACGTCAGATACATACGGTGGAAGTACTTCAAATGAATGTAAGGATAACTACTATGATTATGAATTTGCCCAGAGACCAGAAAGTCCGAACTTAAATATAGATGTTGATGCAATCAAAAGAGATGTTTGCGGCGGATATTTAGAAGGTACACCGAAGAATAAAAAGGATCAGTACAATGATGATGAATTTGCCCAAAGACCTGAAAGTCCGAACTTAAATATAGATGTTGATGCAATCGAAAGGGAATTTTGCAAAGGATATGTAGATTCTCCGCCAAAGGAAAAAAAGGGAAAAAAAAGTTTCAGGTTCTAAAAACAAATAAGTTTGGAGCGGATACAGAGACATATGTGTTTCAAACTTTAAAATAAATAAATTTCCTTTCGGCTTTTGTTTTTTCTCTGTTATAAAATTTCGTTGTGTAAATCTTTTATTCAATTCCCGGATATATTTAAAATTATGTATGAAAAAATGTTTGGAAATTTTTTTAATTAACTATGCAATCGGGTCACCACGCGGACTTTTAAGCGATAGATTTTTTACAGTTTTCCGACGGATTGTAATTTTTATTTTTAAAACAGATATCTGCTATATAAAAAATATTACACCAGTCAGAAATCCGTCAACAATACCGACGGATTTCCGACGGCTATTAATTTTTTTTAATACGGTTTTTTTGTTATATACAATATTAAATCCGTCGGTATTGTTGACGGATTTCCGACGGGTGTAATATTTTTATAATATAAAAAAATCCGAATAAAAAAAATTTAATTTAAAAAAATTTATTATCCGTCGGAAATCCGTCAAAAATACCGACGGATTTCCGACGGATTTAATTAATTTAATTTAATAAAAAAAAATTCAATTTAATAAATAATTAATTTAATAAAATGCAAAAAATTTACGCGGTTTTATATATAAATGTTTAGACTCCGTCGGAAATCCGTCGGAAATACCGACGGATTTCCGACGAAAACCCTAATTTCTGCCGCCTAAAAGCCTCGATCTCAACGAAAAAAGCGGGAAATTCCGTCGGATTTCCGTCGGTAACCTGCAATAAAACCATCGTCTTCTTCTTCGCATCAACAGAACGAAAAGTCAAAAAAAAAACAAAAAGTCGCCGAAAATCGATCGATCCAATCGGAAACACGCCGGAAATCAACATATCCATCCACAATCTCAATCTCTAACAACAAATCAACAATCCAATGTAAGTTTTTCGAAGTTTTTTTTTGTAAATTATGAATTTAGAGAATTTTGTGAATTTGTTAGATTTAGGTTGTTAAAAATTAATAGAAATGTAGAAATGTACGGGTTTAGGATGTTTGAAAAGTTTTTTATTTTGTAAATTTTGTGATTTAGGGAATTTTCGGGTTTATAAAATTTAGAAAAGTATTTATAAAATTATTTATTTTTAGAAAATTATAAATATTTATAATATAAAAATATTAGTAAAATTCTAAATTTTTGAAATTTTACTAATTTTTTTATTTGTTTAAATTACAAAATCCCAAATTCTGGAAAAATCGTAAATATCTAAAACTTTAAATTACCAAATCTGAAATTCCAAAAATTTTCTAAATCTGTAGGATATTAAATGTTCATATCTGAATTCCATAATCCAAATATCCCTAAATACCTATTTACAGAAATTTCAATTTTTCACAATCCCTAACTCCCTAAAACCTTAATTTATGAAATCCCGAAATTCCATAAATTAATCCCTAAATTCCAAATTCCCTACTTCTCAAAATATCAATATCCTAAAATCACTAAGTCTCCAATTCCCGTAAATTTTATAATTCGGAAATCTCAAAAATTCGATGTCGGCAAATTCTCAAAAACTAAAAATCCCTAAATCGGTAATGTAAATTAAATTATCTGTAAATTTATCTTTAAAATTTATTATTTAAATTATCAGAATTTATATTTATATATGTAAGTAAATTTCAACGGTATGTAAACATTTTGGAATTCGTAGGGACTATGGGCGATTTCATCACTCTACTGGATCCGGTACTTCCAGTAGGGGAGGGAGTCAGTCGCAAATCCCAAATACTAGCTTTGCGGATCCCCAACACCCGTCTCCTCCACTGGATACACAGCCCTCAGCTCCCACGGCCATGTCCGTTGAGGAGTTTGTTTCGCAACCTGGACGGGATAGGTTGCCTCGCCTAGATCCTGACTTGCCACCTAACACGACATGGTAAGTTTTATTTAAAAATGTATTTGATTATATTAACTTAAAAAAATATTTTACTAAATATTGTTTAGGTTTCAATTTTCGGGAAACGGGATTACGAGTTCGATCAACGCAATGACTAATTCGTTGATCACTTCCCCGTATCCCACATTTACTTCGATGCCGGTGGCAGACCAGGAGATCTGGTTTCGGCAATTTGCGGTATGTTTTCTTTTCCTATTAAGAATTTAGATTTTTATTTTCATTAAAATTGTCAACACTAATATGGGTACGTTTTTTTTTTTCAGCAAGAATTTACTTGGGACCCACAGTTGACTGCCCGGGTCCGACGGGAGTTCTACAGAAAAGCCTCCCGAAAATATTCGTTGAAGATAAACGAATGGAAGGACACGTGGTACAAAGAGGGAAAAGTACCGCGCAGATTGCAAGATAACCCCACATTATGGGGTGGACTACTTGCCCATTGGGAACGGGAGGAGACAAAAGCAAGCTCCGGAAAGAACTCGTCTAACCGGAACAGCGACCGGAAGGGGAAGGGACCGGCGACCCATAACCTCGATGCGACGAGCAAAGCGTCACGTCTTCAGAAGCTGGTACGTAATTTTATAAATTTTACAAAAATTTTATTTCTAACAATTCTCATATTTATTTCATTATCTATGCCAACAGATGGAGAGGACCGGTGTGCGTCCGTCACATCTTGACTTGGTCAAAGATGCGCACACCAACAGAAAGACGGGGGAAATTCAAGATCCCATTGCTCGTGAAATCGTGGAGAGCGTGGAGAGGCTGGGTGAGGAGTACCTCCAATCCCAAACGATCGTCGAAGGAACTCCCCCGGCCACGGAAGTTCCTCTGGAGATGATAAACGAGTTTACCTATCAGGTTAGTAACACTGTCAAGTATTATTAAATTTTAAATAAATTTAAATATAAACAACTTACAACATTTATTTATTGATTTTTTTCGTAGGTTGCGCCTAAGCACAGAGGTCGTGTGTTTGGCCTACCGGAAGACAGTTCATCCCCGTCCATCAACTCTTACCGCATTCATGCAGATAGTGCGTTGAGGGCACAGAATGCCGAACTTCTCGAGCGGGTGACCGGGTTGGAGTCCCGACGCGCACAAGATGAAGCTCGCTACGAGGAACAGCAGGCACGGTTGCAGGCAATGGAAGAGCAGATAGCACGAATGCGGGAAATAGACGAGCAGATGGCACGAATGCGGGAAATGGAAGACAGGATGAACGAGTTCTTCCGTAACCGATAGATAACACGTTATGTAATATTTTAATTTTCTTAATCACTTTTAAAAATATTGAACCTTAATTTTAACTGTTGTTTTTTTTATTTTTATTTTAATTTAATTTTTATTTAATTTTAATTTTAATTTAATTTAATTTAATTTAATTTAATTTAATTTCATTAAATATAATTAAATTAAAAATTTTTTTTTAATAAATAAAATATCCGTCGGAAATCCGTCGGTATATGTAGCCGTCGGAAATCCGTCGGTATGTGTAGCCGTCGGAAATCCGTCGGACAAAGACATACTCACGGATTTCCGACGGAATTATGACGGATTCCGGTTATTTCTTTTCCGTCGGAATTCCGTCAGTATTTCCGACGGAATTTGTATTTCCGACGAGATAGAACCGACCGGTCAAAACCGTCGGAAAGCCGTCGGAATAGGGCTTATTCCGACGGCTTTCCGACGGTTTTGACCGTCGGAAAGGTGCCTGTTTTCTTGTAGTGAAACCTCAAATAAATCCATACTTAGAGATTTCTCAAAAAAGTTTTAGTGGGAAACCAAAAGAACCAAAAATTTTGGTTTAATTCATTAAAATTTTCAAAAATTGGCCCAAACCCAAATGTAAATTTGGCTCATTTGTTTACAAAACCCACTTGCCTCTTCCTTCTCCTACGCCTCATCCTTCTCCTTCAGAAACCCTAATCCTCTTCGTGAAACCTCTTCCAGAAACCCAAATCTCCTTCGTGGACATCCGACGCCTTCTTCTTCTCCTTCTCCGACCGATTCTTCCACCGTTTGGGCTCCTGTACTCTCTCTCTCTATATCTCTCTCGCTCAGGTATGAATCCCTTAGCTCTCTCCTAGATGGCTGTGGGATGGAAAGTGAGGACACGCGCCTCCTGCACTTGGAATGCTGAAGTGGGGCTCAAAGAGAAATTTAGCGTCTTCTGTAACTTTTCTTAGTTTTTTGTATAGCACCATCAACTCATATTTGTGTAATTATTATCTTGGTGTAGTTTGAATATAATCGGTTGGTACTTTTAAATATGATTGTTTTATATTTTATAGAATTGCTTTTTAAAAGAATTATACTATATTTAATCTTTATTAGTAAATTGCTACATATAGTTGAGATAAACACTAGTATAATATTTTTTGCCACATATTTATTTGTGGTAATTCACGATTATTTGCCACAAAAAACATTATGTTAGTCAGTTACAAATTTGTCAAGAAATATGTTATAACAATTTGTGGTAATAAACCACGGATACTATTATGGTAATTGGTGGCAATTTGACACGTAAATATTTGTTGCAATAGGTGGTAATTGTTGCCACGGAACCAAACTTGGTAAAACGTGATTACCACGAATAATATATTGTCACAAGGCTATAGCCACGGTTTTTGATAGGTGACAATCTGTGGTAAACTAAGTTTTTATCACGGAAATTTTACTATAATTGTAACGCCCGTGAACCAAAAAGTGGATTTCTGGTGGTGTCGATCGACACAGGCGTGTTGTATCGATCGACATGTGTGTTTTGGACTTAGGAGAAGTCGGGTTTGGGGCGTTATGTCGATCGACACGGTTGGTGTGTGTCGATCGACACGGGTTAAATCAGACCGACATGTTCGATTTAATTGGCCGGTTTAGGGAACCCTAGGGTTCGATATAAAAGGCAGAATCAGATGTTCTGGCCGTTTTTTTTTCTGGAGAATCAGACTTTTCAGAGAGTTTTTGGGGAGAAGTTCTGAAATCAGAGAATTTGAGTGATTGTTGGGAGATTCCTGGAGGAATTGATCGTGAGTGGTGTTAGAACGAGAAGGGGATTGTTGCTGTGCTGATTTCGGGTCTGTGAGGACAGAATCAGAGGCTGTCTTGGTGTTCTTCGCTCGTTCTTCGCGTTCTTCATCCTTTTTCAATCCCAATCAAGGTGAGTGCGTGACTGTAGGCTCGTATAAGTATAGGGGGCCAATGGAATACGTTTGCTTGGTGGTTTTGTGTGTTTTGCGTGTGGATTTGTGCAGGAGACTCGTCAGATTGCATCAGATTCGAGTCGTGTGAGGATTGACTCGATTCTGGATTCTGCGATGTCGTATCGATCGACACCGAGGTGGTGTGTCGATCGACACGGGGCCTGTGTTCTTCGACACCTAGTGGTTGTGTCGATCGACACAATGTGTCCTGTCGATCGACACGGGGACACCGATCATCGACACCTAGTGGTTGTGTCGATCGATATAGTGAGTCCTGTCGCTCGACACGGAGTATTCTGGACTGGTTTATTTGTTTGGTCGTGTATGCTTGTTCTGTGATCATCCTGGTATTGTATTGGTTGCTTATACTTGTATTTAAATAACCTGTAGACGGGATGACCGCGTCGCTGAGTATTTGTGATAATACTCACGCAACTCTTTTTGCCATGTGTTGCAGGTAAAGAGAAATTGTGATCGTGGAATCGTGGCAAGGAAGGAGAGATGATCTAGGGTCTCACTTTCTGTTGTTTGAGTTAGAATTGCTAGGATGTAGTAATTCTGGAACCCCGGTTTATTTGTATTGGATTGGTTAGTAATTTAATAAGTATGAGATTATTGAATTGATTATTGATTGGTTATTGAATCGTTTAATTGATATGTTTTCCGCATGTTGTGTTGACCCAATTGAGGATTATTATCTATGATGATAATAATCCGAGGGGAAAATTTTTAAATTTTTGGGTCGGGTCGTTTCAATAATCCGTGGTAATAGACAGTTTTTTTTATAGTGATAGTGCTGCAGATTCTTATTATAACTGGGAAAATAAGCAAATGGGAATAGTCTATTAAAAACAAAATGAAATCTTAGTAGTAGATACACTGAAATTGTTATACTATTTGAATAGTTATTTGATAATAATTGCAAGTAACATGTTCTTTTTATTTATTTTTTGTATGGAATGTGAGCTTAATCGGCTGTCGTTTTTATTTTCCATGTGAACCAAGATCACTCATAGTCCTCACATAAGATTCGATTAAGAGTTTCGAATAATTTTACAGTATATGATTAATTATTCCCACATTAATTTTAAATTATATCCATCACTCTTACATCTCCACTTACTTTATTCTGATAAAGATATATAGAATCTCGGGGTAGATTGATTAAGGAAAAATTATACTACTACATTTTATACGTATAGTGATGAGTAATCAGCGGTCCTGAAAATTTAGGGGTCTAAATAAAATAAAAATAAAAATATTAGGTTTTTTATTTATTTTCTAAAAACTAAGGCTAAAAATTAAATTTTTAAAAATTTGGGACTTTTTTTGCAAGAAAAAATAAAACGGATCCTTTTGTTAATAATGATAAATTATTTTATTTTTTTGCCAAGATCCATATCTCTTTGACCAGTACTCAGGTCCGGCTCTGTGAGTAATCACTGCTAATAAATAACTAGTTCAAAGAATCTAATGATAATGAAGCGGCGCAATTAGTTAATCAGTTAAGTTAATATTTAATATAGAATAAATTCACTGAATAACAATAAAAGAAAAGTTAATTAGGATTTAATATAGAGTAAATT
Source organism: Arabis hirsuta (assembly GCA_964056655.1). NCBI lineage: Eukaryota > Viridiplantae > Streptophyta > Magnoliopsida > Brassicales > Brassicaceae > Arabis > Arabis hirsuta. Next base: position 35,817,546 of record OZ053305.1, read on the forward strand.
CACTGAATAACAATAAAAGAAAAGTTAATTAGGAGAATGACAATGTACTGTTTAGGTTTATGTATTTGACAAAAGGATACCTGCAAAAATGAGTTGAGCATTTTTTTTTGTTCTCGTGCGAGTGGAAAGTTGAAATCGATAAAAAAAATTGCATTAAATACAATTTTAATGCTTTTCTCATTAAAACCAAAAATTGATAGCATCATTTCATTTCATTTCATCTTCTCCTTCCTCTCGGCTTTTCTGTCGATCATTTCATTTTCTTCTCATCTCTTTTTTCTTTATTTTTTTTTCTTTTCCAATAATCAACACAAAATCAGATCCGAGTGAAGTAACATTGACAAATTTATTACATGGAACAAAATTACTACAGCTCCGAGTCATGTCCAACAACGCAAACCCACCACCACTCCGAATCACCACCAAAACCAACACGACGCCGAACCAAGTTGACTCAATGATTCATGCAATCTGCGAATAAGGTCTTGGTTGGTATTCTTACATATAAATTTGACACGTTACATATAAATTTACTAAAAAATGATTTTGTCAATTTACAAATTTACTTTATATGTTAATTGTGCATCTCAATGTTTTTGAATAACTAGATATATTTAATTTTATTGCACTAAATAAATAGAAAACTTACTTACAAATGATGTTTTATAATTTAGTTACCCGATTATGTAAAAAATTAGAAGTATATTTTTATGTTTATATGCTCCACTAAATAGTATAACATGTTACGCAGACACATAACTTGTTATTTTAACTATATATACATGTATATTTTCGCATAGATGAGTACTATAGTGTACATATTTAATTACCTCGTTATGTAAAAAGTTAGCGGTACAATTTTATATTTATATGATACATTAAATATTTTAACAGACTATAAAAACACATAACGTGCTATTTAACTATATAGACATGTATATATCTGCATAATTCGTTACTATACCATACATATTTTTATCAATAATATAAAATTAATATTTTTATGTATGAACCGATATGCGTGTGAGCAGAATGCAAATGATAAAAAAAAAATTACATAAATATGTTGGAAAGAGAATGAAAGAAACATTGGTGTGATGTAATTAATTAATGCTTGTGAGTATTACGTTATGCTTTACTGCTAGAATAACGCATTTAATGCAGAAGAAACAGAGCTGAGCGCGTGAGGACAATAGCGGAAAAATCGGTGGCAAAATATTCTCTTTGATGTAACAACGAAATGGGTCTTGCCATTTTCTTAATTTCCCCCTTCTTTATTGCTATTCTCCAAATTGACTCTTTAATATATCATCGTTTATGGTCAATATTTTTTTGGATCACGACTAAAAGCTATACTCTCTCCGTTCAAAATAATTGTCATTTTGGAGTTTTTCACATATATTAAAAAAATATATTAAAAGTCTCTTTTACTCCTAATTAATATAATGTTTTATTTGATATGAGTAATTAATGAGTTTAAAGATAGGGATAAAAATAGAAAAATTAGTCATAAATGTGCATTGAAATTGCATAATGACAAGTAATATGAAACAAAAAATTAAAGCTAGAATGACAACTATTTTGAAACGGAAGAAGTATTTTCTAACTCAAAATTAATGTTCAATAAGTGGATTAGTATAATGTGGAACATTAGTTTATAAATATTTCAACTTTTAATTGTGAAACATTTTAATATTTTAGTGATAAATTTATTCGAAATGAGGGCGGAAACGTATAATCATATCGTAATTACCACAATAATACGTGCGACATATAATATGATTTTTGTGGAAAAACACATGTTAGGTTAACTTAGCTCTAATAGAAATCATTGCCTTCCACATCTAAACTAATCGATAATGAATAAATTAACCCACAAATATTATAAACTAGTTTTAAAAAATCTTATAATATCAACTAATACTCCAATTTACCACATATAATTCATATAAATTCACAGGGTTTAGAAAGGATAATATATATATATATAGGAAAAAAATAAATTCATAGAAACCCACCTCTGGACACATGGTATTCCACCATTGGTTCAGTTTCTTTTTAAGTGGTAAAACAAAAACACAATATTGTAAAACCATAACTAAATAGTTTGTATGTTGCTAATTTTTTTTTTTTATAAATCTTAAAATAAATTATCTATTTATAGGGTTCCATTATGTATATATTTAAATTTTATATTAATAGTATTTTTATATTAATTAAAGTTGATACAATACTATAAAATTAGTAATATTTTATATAATAGAATTATATTAATATATTAGAAAATATAAAATTAAAAAAAAAAATTTAAGAAATGTCACTTTTCAAAAATACTTCATTTTCAAAATTTTTACAAAAATGCCATTTTTCAAAATTATTTTTCATTTTATCATTTATGTTTGGGTTAACTATGTTGTATTAGAGTTTAATTTTAACGGTTTAAGGGATTTTAATATTTTATGCTTATATTATTAATATTTTTATTTAAAATTAATGAAATTAACATATTATATTTATAATTATAGATGATAAAAATAATTAATTATTTTAGTTAGATATATTTAAATATAAATTGATATGTGTTTTAGAAAATATTAATGCAATAGTTTTTAAAACATTAATAAAATATTTATTTATATTAATATTTTATTTTGTAGAGATTCCATGAGTTTCTAACCATTAGAGTAGAAAAACTAAGATAAATTTTTCTAACTAAAAAATATTAATAATATTGATTTTATATTGGTTAGAGATGTTCTAAGAAAGCTTATATTTTCACTGTTTCTTGCTTTTACCTTTTTGAAACATGTGCATGTCCTAATGAACAACTTGTTTTATTTATTCTATTCCCGTTTCATAACACGATGTTGATATGTTTTACGCAGTTCGGAGTTCGAGCTCACATATTTTGTAGGTACATTGTACTACAAGACCGATCCAATGTTTATCGAAATCACATACAAAGTTCAAAAAGAAAAAGTAAGTCTCCGAATCCATGAATTCTTTTGTCAAAGCCCCGGATCGGACCTGGTTATGTATTTTGGAATTTGATTTAAAATAACCAACTATGACCTATATTGTGTTGTTTAAATTAAAATTTCAGTTGACCCAAAAAAAGTTTAAATTCAAATTTATACATATATATATATATATAGTCTTTGCATGATAAAAACAAAATGTGTACTAACAAGAAATGAAGATACAAAGAATTAATTCTTTTAAACAATGTTTCGAATAGGCCAATAACGATCTGACTGATGGTTGGTGAACCGACGCAGGTCTCGTCGTGTGATGTACATGCAGTGTATTCATATTCTTTGATATTTTATGATCTAACATAATGGAAAATGCGTATTCAAATACAAAATTATAAAAATATGGAATTTAGAAAAATGAATGCATGCTACAAAAAAGTCCCATGTTTCTTTTGTATTTTAGCTTCCAGGATAACAAAACTTATTAACCGAGACATTGGAGTCATCCAACATATGCATTTTTGTGATCTAACTTGTGATAAATTTATAGTCATATACTACATAATATTATATATATATTTTTTTGGTCAACATATTTTTATAATCTGATGAATTTTATATAATGTTCTTTTTAATATTTAGAGGCGTTAAACTTATTATATTTCTCATAATCAATAGAATAATCTGTAATGAGAATAGGCATGGGCATTCGGGTACTCAGTTCGGATTCGGGTAGATCGGATACCGAGTTTTTGTACTTAATCGGATAGATATACATTTTCGGTTCCGGTACAAGTAGAACCGGTCGGGTTCGGTTTGGATCGGATTTTCTTATCAATTTACCTGAACCCACCGGGTTTACATCGGTTCAGTTTAATAACCGAAAATTCTATCCGAAAACCCGAAATTATACCTGAAAACCCGAAATTCTACCCGAAAATCCGAAATTTTACCCGAAAACCCAAAATTTTACTCGAAAGTATGTTCGGGTACGTTCGGGTTTTCGGGTATGTTCGGGTTTTCGGGTAAAACCGAAAATTTTCGGATTAAACCCGAACGGATACGGATATAGCGGATACATATATTTCGTACCCAATCAGGTATATAGCTTAAACCCGTATCCGAACCGAACCAAAATTTTCGGGTCGGATTCGGTTCGGATACTCGGTTCCGAATTTTTTGCCCAGACCTAAATGAGAACATAACAGAAAACTTATTTATTCAAGTAGCATTTTTCAGTAGACTTTACTTTTTAGAAAACCATATGGAATATTTTTTATGTTTTTAGTTTTTCTTATTAAATGTGCATAACTTTCTTATAGGTAGTTGGAAAAACAAATTATATGTGATATTATTCACAAAACACTAAAAAAAAGTTTTAGTGTGAAATATGAAATTTCATTGGAGATCAAATAACACCAAATTTAGTATTTTAGAATCCCATTAGAGTTGCTCGATATCACAATAAAAATAAAATAAAAATATACTTGCAATTCCCATCCTCCATTATTTTCTTGCTTTTTCATTTCATTTTTAAGGTTACAATTCTATAAATTTATATATACTAAAAAAATATATTCTTGTTTATTATACTCATAGCAATATTGAGCAAGTCTACGTTACATGTGGAGGGTTTGAAGCAAGAAAAAGTCAAAAGACTTGGCAAAGATTATTATGAGATAAATAAATTAGCTCCATGATTAGTAGTCAAATCATATATTAGATCTTTTAGCTGGCCAAATCACATAATCTCCTTTTAACCCAATCTTTAACAACCAAAATTGGCCAGTCACCAACATATATACATCAACCCTGTCGAAATCTCACTCATATCACCCATTATATTTCCATAATCCCTCAACTAATATTTTAATTATTATTATTTATCTTTTTAAGCAACAAAAAAAAACCCAAACATGCTCCTCATTCCTGAAAATCTGCATAATATCCGCTGAAAATAAACTATAATATCTGATAGGTTTGCAGTTTGAAAGTAACCCAATTTGCAAATTTGAGTCAAAATTAAACGAAAATGACATTACAGAGCAGTTTTAGAATTTCAAAAGGAACAAAAAATTATACATTAATGAACGAAACTATCTACTATTACATTAGATTGTTTTGGTTTAAAACTCAAAAAAATTGCATGATGTTTATAAATTTTACATTCTTGATCATTGAGTTTGCAGAATGACTAAACATAAATTTACCATTCCACAATTTACAGAAATAAGATCCATTGACAATTAAAAACAATTCAAAAGAAAATTAATAATTTTCCCCTTTCTTATACAAGAGCTTAAAAACATAAAATGATCAAACTAATAATTTGCAAAAAAAAAAAAAACTTAAAACTAAAATAAATCCAAAAGATAACTTAAAATGAAAAATCTCAACCTCTATACAATGGAGACCGTTGTGGAAATATCATCTTCGAGACTCTCGATTGCCGGAAAACCTTAATCGGACTCGGAAAGTTCCAACCTTTTCCCTTTCCGGTCACCGGAGCCGGCGAAAATCTCGTTTCTCCGGCGACTGCAACAACTGATCTCGACTTCCTCATAATCGCCGGAGACTTATTATTATCTCCTCTGTTTCCCATAAACAACCTCCAAAACGACGACGTTTTTCTGCTTCTACCACGATCCGATTCTAAACCGAAATCGTTAACCGTATCCGGTTTAATCGGAACCGCCATCGATTTCGATCTCCGAAACGCCGGTTCGCATTCCATCAAACTCGCGACTTGACCCACCGATCCGATTCCGGAGAAACTAACTCCGATATCTCCGGCGAAGAGAGAGAAAGACGACGACGAAGAAGAAGACGACGGAGAGAAATACGCGGCGGCGCGTGAGTTACACGAACAGGGAAGAACGTGAGCACAATCAGGACAAAGAGAAGAGAGACGTTCGTGGAGACAAAACGGACAAACGCCTCCGCCGCTAAAAAAACCGCGTTTCGAAAAGTGTTTGGAACACTGCGAGAAACCATCTTCCTCCATAGTATTTTCTTGCGTTTTCTCTTCACTTTCTCGGGAATTTGAAGGAGTGAGAGAATTTTGAGAGGAAGAAGAAAGAGAGAGGTTTTATAAAGCCATTTTTTTACTCTGCGTTTTAACTACGGTTAAATTATTACGGCGTTTGGTTTACTACACTAACCAATAATCAAGTAATCATATGGTTTAACTTATAAGTGTCGAATCATTATGACTTAAATCAATGAAACGTTGCGTTTTGATTAGCTCGTTTAAATAGCTCCCTGGGATTGATGTTTATTTACGGTTATGCCATCAGCATTGGAACCATTAAGTTCATTCACGTGTGGCATGACTTTGGACTTCAAAATGACTTTACATTATTAATTAACCGAAGCAAAAATTGAAAAAATTTGAACCGGGATTTTTGAAACGAATCTGAATTGAAACCTGTTTTTATTTCAAAATATTAGTAGTATCTATGCAAAATTTATAAATACTTTGAATAGACTAAATTAAATGCATATACTGATTTTGATATATATATATATATATATATAGTTTTCTTTCCAAAATAAATAGCACAAATCATACTAGATGAAATTTTGCGTAACTTAATAGTATAAACTTTGTTTTAAGTTCGATAAAATATGTTCTGAATTGAAAAATTTAGAAGATAAAATTTTGGGAATTTAAGAGAAAAATTGAATAGGCGTTTTTAAATTTAAAATTTTGAATAAGATATTGTAGATCGAGTTATCTTGAAAATATTAAAATGCATTTCATAAGTGAACGAATCAAAATATTTGACGTGTAGAAATGAAAGCATGTACGTGCTTAGATAAAGACAGTTCCGAGTTATGGAGACAAGCTTACTTGCAAAGAAAGTGACGTCACCAACTAAATATTTAGATCATAGCCACTTGGTTTCTAAGCCAAAAAATAAAATTAGGTCAAAGTTGTTGTATAAAATTGGAAATTAATCTGAACGCATAATCTCGAATCTTTTCAAAACTGACATTTGTTTGTTGACAACAGAAATTGAATCATGTTTAAAATTTAAGGTTTAAAATTTAAGGTTATTAACTAATAAAGTATTTTTCGCTGGTTAGCACATCTGGTTATGGTTGAAATTAGTTTGTATTTTCGATCTAAGGTTAGGTTTTTCATCATTTTCTTCATAAATAAACATTTTAACATTAAATTAAACATTTGAAAATAAAATAAAATCTATGAACGGAACAATTATTTAGTAAGGTAATATTTTTGCTTTGTTTCACAAGAATTGGGGTTTTGATATTTGGGCTTTTTATCAACCACATAAGCAAAATAAAAAAAAACCAAATCATTAGAACCCCAATTTTGAATTAACATTTCATTCACATATGGGCTTTGTTGCTGGGTATTTAAATTAACATTTCATTCACATGGGTACCAAAACCTTCCCATATATGGATCCTTTATTTTAGTTGGAGAGCCCAAATGTTCAGCTAAAACATTTAAAGAAACTTAAAGCTAACCATTCTTTTTTTTTTCTACTGTAAACTTGTTGATCGCAAGAGAATGTTGGTAACAACACGATTACAATCCAAAGATTAGTCGAGTTCGAAAAATAGACCTAAAACTAACAGTCGAGCTTAGAGAGAAACAAAAGAGGAGAATCAAAACCAATCACAACCTCAAGCTTATATGAGCATTACAACAAGGCAATGTTACCTATCAAGCTAAAGAGAACATTGAGCTAAGATGGATGTCCTGAGGCAATGTATGATTGAGTACGATTCTCCAAGGTCACACTTTCTACAATTAACGCAGCAGCTCTGTTAGTATTCCGGCTTTCTACTTATATTTTCCACTTAAAGCTAACCATTCTATTTTTTCTTTTTTTGTCAAAGCCAACAATTATGTGTTTTCGCTAAGCTATATAGAAAAAAAAATATTCTCAAAATTAGACATTTAAGCAACTGTATAAATTATAGTAGGCGATATAGTAATATGGTGAAATAACAAAATAATATATGTAGAGTTGATAAAAAAGAAGTGAAGAATGTTTTTTTTTTTTACTTTGTATATTAGAAATTTAGTTTTTTCCATTATATACTTTTTCTACAATAATGTATAGTTATTTTTGTTTTTTAAAACTTGGGAAGTGATTGTACTTTTACGTTAATGAAAAAAGAAAATAAAAAGTGGAGGAAAATAAAAAAAGACAAAAAGAGGACAAATGGGTTTTGTGCGCACGTGGCATTAAAAAGTCACAATGCCACTTTCTTCAGTTCCACTTCCACACAAGTTGCTGAATCTTCTTCGCCAACACTACGCGACAAATTATAACACACACATTTTGCTTTCTAAGATTCCGACACGTGGCAATACATCCAGATCATCTTCACTGGTCGACATATGATTAAATCCCAAAATAGTTTATATTTCCTTTTTTATCTGTTTTCCGTCTAATTCAATAATTGAGGTTGGACAATCTTAATACGGAATTCCATAAACACTATCCTATTATTTCAATCTTTTGCCACCACATTGATAATACATTCCTTTTTTCCAACTTTATTTCAAAGACATTTTCTAAAAAGAAATCACTATAACGAAAAGTAAGGTCTTCTTGTTAATTTTTTACATAAACTACGGTTAATCTAACATTTAAAAAAAACTACATTGTTTGTAATATAACATAATTAGTATTAATCAGTAAATAAAATGATGAACGATGGATAAAAATCGGACAAGAATTAGCCATATAACCAGAAATAAGGCCCTCTTGAAAGCAATCGCCAATATATATCGAGTTAGAACTTCTAGTCAAATCCATAAACAAATGGTACAAATGTATATACAGAAGAAACAACAAATATATAAAACATTTAAATCCATTAAGCTTAATGTAAATGTGATCATATGTATACACTGTATATTCATAAGGTGAAATCAAAGAAAAACGATAGAAAAGAACAAAGCAAAAATATTGAACTAAACCGATTGCCAGGATTTGCATTAAAATCTAAATTTGTCGGTCAGCTATAAACCGTTTTTAGAAAAGAAAACGTCATTACGATTGAAAGGATGGTGTGAATAATGAAACGTATATGCCAAATTTATTTACTTTTGGTACATGGATATAACAATTAAGTTTCAGGGTAAAATGTATAGTACATGGAGATAACAATTAATTGAACTGATTATATTGTAGATAATTTGACCTGCTGGGGTCTACATTTTATATCTTAAAATCTTATAAACGAAGCCGAAAGATACATAATTTATTCGGAAAATTTCATTGGTCATACCGCCAACGACAAGTTGCACATTATATTATCTAGTCTATACTCAATATTAAATGTTACGTGGAAATCGATAAAGATCTTACACTATACTCTTTAACATAATAAAAACACGTATTTCGTGATTAATTACCACAGGCATCCATGAATTTGTTTGATGTAGTTAGCTTTTGTAGTGTCAAATAATAGAAAATTAATGTTATAGAATTATACTTCACGATTGGTTGTGACTGATAGACATTATTAGAGTAATATAACGTGTATTACTCTTTATTCAGCTAAATAATTGAGCTGAAAATAAATTTGAGTAAAACATGTGGAAATTGCTCTATATTATTTCTCTTTGTAAATGTACGATGTTATAAGAGTTTTTGTTTGTTTATTATTAAGTGATGTTTTCATTTTTCTATGTACAATTAATTGATTTTTTAGTGTTTTTGATTATTTGAATTATGTAGACTATTTTTTTATTGGTTAAAATATTATGGATAAATAAAAATAATAATAAAAATTTAATAATTTCATAATTAGAATGCATAAAGCTTAAACATCATATATTTATAAACAGAAGAAATATTATCCAATATCTTTTAGAAAAGGAAAGATTATAGTTAACTTTTAACATTTACTCCATTATTAATTTTTTCCTATTTACACTACAAATGTATCGTTCAAGTCATAGAGTTATCAATATCTTACGGTCAATCTACGTGAAAATAAATATAGGTTGTGAATGTTAATACACATTAGAGTAAATGTTTTAGAGCATCCACAATGGAAGGAAACTCTATGAGTCTCTACAATATATTTATTTTAATGATTTTGATTTAAATTTTAAATCACTCAAATAATTTTAAATTTCTACATGGACAAGTCTTAAATAAATTTCTTAAAAATATGGAAGAGTTTTTTATGCAAGAACCTTTTTTCATTCTCTCTCATACTTTTAGTTATTTTATTAATTTTTTTGGTTAAAAATCTTAAAAAAAACTCTTTAAAAAACTTTCATTGGAGATGTTTTTAGCTGAAAATTTAATTTAATTTACTCCAATTTCCTCTATTTTGTTACCAATCAAGTTGAAAGGGAAGAACAAATATTTCAGCTCATTTACTTTAAGAAAAGATAGAAAACATAAGAAGTTAAAGAAATTTTACTCTATTTATGTCTGAAGTAAAAACACATGGTTTCTTGTATTTAAAAATAAAAAATATTGAAAAGTATGAAAAAAGAAAAAACGAGTCTCCCAATCTCCAAATTTTTTGTAGATCCTATTTAACACATGTCTTCATGTGATTGGTTTAGATTTTTATTATCAATTTAAATTTAAATAAATAATTAAACTATACTGTAATACATTTTTATAATATATATAAGAGAGTCAAGAAGTCTCTAACCAATGGAAGTGTTCCAAGTGGGCTAAACTGTATTTTTAAAGTATGTCACAAAATGTATGCATCACAAATATTAGTATATATATATATATATATATATATATATATATATATATATATATATATATTGGATAGAAATATAATATTACCACAAATTGGTGGACCGATCGATAGGAGACATAGAAAATGATAAACATGTAATATTCTGATTAGGTATTTTGTCGTCTATTTCCGGCAAACGACTAAAAATAGATAAAAATCTCCTTATTAAAAGGCTTTTTAATAAATAATATAGATATTATTATGCAGTATTATAAACCATAGACAATTGACTTAAACCAGACCCTCAAATAATTGGAATTAGACAATATAAAATAAATAATGGAGCTTGTCTACGCTATAGTTCATTATTATTCTAGGATTAGTTGAAAATTTAGCCAACCCATTTAGTAGTCTCTCCGTTGCTTCATCCAAGACTCATCCCCTCCTGATTCGACACAGTAGCAACATTGTTTTAAAAACAATTAAATTATGCTGGTAACATTATTTCGTGATTCACCCTTTCTTTTTATCATTCCATATAAATAATTTCTCTTTGTAATTTGTGTTTAACAAATAGTCAGCCTAATTATATTATGCGCACAAATATTAAGTTTTAAAATATACTTTCTGTAATTATATTATGTGCACAAATATTAAGTTTTAAAATATACTCTCTGTTTAACAAAAATGTCATTTTGATATATTTCACTCCGATATATTTCTTTTTAAAATACTAAAGTTAATATTTTTTAATATTTATTGAAAGATGAGTGAGGAATTATATTTGAAAAATCACATTACAAACGTAAGATGACAATATTTGCGAAGCAAAAAAAATCAAAAATGATATTCCTTTGGTTTCATAGTATAAAATATTTTGGTTTAAAACACGAAGATTGAGAAATTAATCTTCTTCCAAAAATATTATGTACACTACAAGAAAACATATCAAATTTTAACCAATTTTTTTGTGGTCAGAAATTATTTTGACCATTTTCGACCAATTTTAGACGAATGTTTATTTTCGTTATAAATTGGTCAAAAAAATATGACGAAATATAAGTGTCGAAAACTGGTCGAAATTTTTCAACCAATTTTTAACGAATTCGTAAATTTATCAAAAAATGGTAAAAAAATTGCGACAAAGAAGATTGGTTGAAAATTGATTAAGAAAACACATTAATTTTTGACCAAATTTTTACCATTAAAATGGTCAAAAGTTTATTGACAAATTTTCGACCAAAAAATTATGAAAATTTAAACTCGTCGAAATATGATCAAAATTTTTTGACTAATACAAGTGATCAGTAAATAGTCAAAATATTCTTACTATTTATCGACCAAAACAAAATTTGGTCAAAAATTTTTGACGAACAAATACTTGTCAGAATTTGGTCACAACATTATCGACCAAATATTGATCATATATAGCCTTTTGTATTTGTCCCACATCGACAATATGGGAGGGATCAATCTTTGACTTTCTCTATAAAATAACACTTACTCCATCTAAAAAACGTAAATGGGTTTACCATAGCCCAAATAGTTGAATTTTGAAATATTTTAATCCCTGATTGAGTTATAACAAGAATATTTATTTGTGTTTTATTTTATATTTTAATTTAATTATTATGAATCAAATATTTTTAATTTGAGTTTCAATATTTTCGAATATAATTTTTTTTAAAATTAAATATTTAAGTTGGTCAAAAATTGGTTGGAATATATAGTCGAAAAATTTCGACCATTTTGATTGATCAAAAAATTTCGACCACTTTATTAGTCAGAACCAAAATTTTGAAAATTTTGATTGGTCAAAAAATTCCGACCACTTTATTGGTCGGAACCAAAATTTTGACCATTTTGATTGGTCAAAAACTTCCGACCACTTTGATGGTTAGAACCAAATTTTTTACCATTTTTATTGGTCAAAAAGTTTTGACTATTTTTTTACCAAAGTCTATTTGCGACCACCAATTTTTGACGAATCGATTTTGGTCAAATACTAGTTAGAAATAGTTGTTTTTGACCAATTTTAGACCAAATTGATGGTTAAAATTGGAATGTTTTCTTGTAGTGTGTAATATATATATAATTATTTAACCAATTATAAAAAAATTGTATAATACTATTGGTTACATAATATACAATAAAATGAACAATCACATATAAAACATAAGAAATTATCTTTATGCAAAAGAGTGAATATAAATTATAGTAGTTTCAAATTATGAAAAGAATAATATGATTGTAGACAAATTTGAAGATGCAACGTTGAAGCAGGATTCTGTAGCATCACCAGATGGGAGTACTTCATAAGAGGTGCGAGGTAACTGGTGGGCTTGGAGCCCGATGGGCTTTTGGAGTGGGTCAGTCCAGGCAAAGAAAGGGCGTAACTTGCACTCAAGGAAGGCTGGAGTAAATCTTGGAGAAGATTTACTCAAGCTAGAAGATTTCTTTATTCTTAGGAGAAGATAAGGAAAGTGGATCTACACATGAAGATTTGAAGAAGATAGCGAATCTTGCATGGAGTAGAGGCCAAGGCTAGGTTAAGCCGCATGCCACTTGTATAAATAGGTGTGTTAAGTCGTAGAGACGGTTAACACAACTAGAGCATTCTTAGCAAAAGAGATAAGGGTTTCGGATAAACAAGAAATCTTGTATCAAGGGGCTAAGGGGTTAAAACAGTTCACGTATCAGGTGCGATTCGTGAACAGGGTAGACTAGGATTGAGTGAAAGCAATACATGTAAGTATTCAAGTCATCAATACTAGTAAACAGTTTTGAGAAAACCCTTGTGTTGTGTTCGTGTTCTGAACTAGTAGCGGAATAGTTCTGAAGTAGTAGCTGATACATTTTCAAAATTTAATTCAGAGAGCTATAGAGCTATGTGAAATGATGATATATAAAAAATGCGTCTATGGCAAAACGATTTATATAAGAGTATACTACCATTGCCACGAAAATGTGACATTTTGCATATGTGGATTGTAAATGACAAAAACAAAAAATCACATAAGATAATATAGATTCATTGAGTGTTTTTGAAAGTATTAAAATTATACCATGGATATGTTTTGTCACTATTAAATAAAGGAGATTGATGGATAAAACTAGAACACTTAAAAAGAATAGTATTATGACAAAATATAGGCGAACAAGAAAGAGGTTAAGGATGAGGACAGAACATAAAACAAGTATATTTTTTTGTAGAACCATAAAATAAATAAGATAGTGTCCATTGATTAGGGTTGTCATTATCTTTCTTTTCTCAATGTACATTCACATCCACTAAATTAATATGCATATAAAATTGGCATCATCACATTACATAAAATTAATGCCAACTATACATAATTAGTGACATTTATATACATAGAGCAATTTTGATTTAATATATTTAGATTTCTTTTTAGTATATTTTTGTTCATAGATATCCATTAGTGAGGTGATTATAGCCAGATTTATTTGGTAAAGGTTTAATTTCGATTTAACTATGACCTGAAAATGTTCGGGTACAGGATAGTTTTTGGCCGGTTTACTATTGATACACAAGAACCACTGAAATACTGTATACAGATTGTGTTTTTTTTTTTATGATAATGGGATAGCCATATATTAGAATTTATATTATTCCATGTATTATGAGAAGAACAGATTATTTTTATCACTTAAGTTATCCGTTAAATCTTACAAAAATTAAAATAGAATTATAGTGGGTGAAAGTGGAACTCGGTCCTCCATAGTAATGGAAAAAAAACGACTAATCAAATGGTAAAAAATTAAGAGATAAAATGTAAACCCGTTTTTCATAGAATTCGATTCCGAACAAAAGTACTTTATTTTATTTAGCTAATTGAAATAAAATCGTATTTTAAATCCATTAAAAACTCTATTGATTAAATTATTAACAATCACATTTTTGAAAAATTAACAGAATTTTGGCTCAAATTTTTTGGGTTAAAAACAAAAATTTCAGGCGTTGAATTACACGATTATTATAAGACTTTATCGTTCATTTCTAATTGAAATCATAATTTATAGTAAACATATTTTCAAGTTGTAGTACTATTAGAAAGTAAAACAAACACAGTGTAAAGTTGTGCTAAACGTGTAAATTTCTATAATCAAACCAACAATAATTACAATTACTGTTCATTAATGAGGATCTAAAAACAGTTCTTTTTCTCTTGATTAGATTTAGGATTTTTATTCATTGTCTCCATCTCGAAGTAGATTTGGAGGGGATATTTTGATTATCTCCCATTACGTTAAAAAAGTGGGGGAATTGCAAAAAGTAGTAATGAATAAGAAAATAAAATTAAAATCGAGAAATTAATTAGTAACAAATTAATAAATGTGAAAAGAAGAAGAAAGAAGGAAAGTGGGAGAGGTGGGTTCGGTTCATTGAACCCTCCTTACCAAAAGCAAAGAGTCTCAGCTTCGGGTATAATTAATTAGGTTCGGTTTTTAGGTTCGGAGTAGTCGACTTTTTTGCGGATAAGAACGCCTCTTCGCTCTTGTTTCTACACGCGCAGCCCTTTCTCTCTCCTCTGCTACTTTCTCTCACTAAAAAACTTTGGCGATCGAACCGAATCAAACAAAGCTAAGCTACTGTCAGAGAAAACAATCCCAACAAAACACAAGAATCTTCAATCATCATGGTAATAAGAGAAGAAAGATTTGAGTTTGTCGAGTCTCTTCAAATGGGCTATAAATGCTCTGTTTTTTTTTTTAAGAAATCAATTCAGATTCCATCAAGAACTCTGTTTTTTTATCCAGCTTTGATCAATTCTTCTATTACTCCAAATGGGTTATCTTTAAAGTCAACTCTTTCGTTCTCCAAATTGATTATACACTTTAAGATTCGACTCTGTTTCTATAAGACTCTGTTCTGAGATTTGTTTGTGGTTACAGGGAGTTGAAGAAGAAACGAATAAAATGTGGCCTCAATGGTTAAAACCTCTGCTTCGAGAGAAATTCTTTGTACAATGTAAAATACACGCAGATTCACACAAGAGTGAGTGTAACATGTACTGTTTAGATTGTACCAATGGTCCTCTCTGTTCTCTTTGTCTCTCCTTCCACAAGGATCATCACGCCATTCAGGTTCGTCCTTTCTCTCTCTCTCTCTCTGTTTCTTTTCAGATTCTTTCCATTTTCAGATCAATTTAAACCATAAAGTTTAGAGCTTTTTCAATATGGTTAAATCTAGAGTTTGTTTTTGAGGAAACTTTCCCGGGAAAATGTGGGAAAAAAACAGAGGATTTTTCTTGGTGATTTTACTTATTCTAATTTTGAGGATGTTTTGATTATGGATTTACAGATAAGGAGATCATCGTATCACGATGTGATAAGAGTATCAGAGATTCAGAAATTTCTGGACATAACAGGAGTTCAGACATATGTGATTAACAGTGCTAAGGTTGTGTTCTTGAACGAGAGACCTCAACCTCGACCAGGGAAAGGTGTAGTCAATACCTGCGAAGTCTGTTATCGAAGTCTCGTTGATTCCTTCAGATTCTGCTCTCTTGGTTGCAAGGTAATCAAATCAAAAACTTATCAAATCAAATAAAAAAAGAGTTAATTGTTTTCAATCTTAAATGGTTTAGGTGTTAGTTGTGTATTGTTTGCTTGTGGAAATGCGGGAAAAAAAATCAAGTTGTAATCTCTAGTTTTTGTCAACTTTTTGGGGTCTATAAATGTGTATTTACTTGTGGAGTATAACATATAATAGAATCAAAAGCTATTTTATGTAGAAAAAGTCTAGTTAGTTTAGACTTGGTAGAATTGGTAAACGAACTACTGTTCAAATAATTTTCCTTAATTATATTGATTTTGTGTTTGGACCGTCTTTTATTCTTTAATCCTTGTTTGATGGGTATTGAGAAAAGGACTTTAAAAAATAAATGATTTTCGTGTTGGGTGGGCGAGAAAAATATGGGGCAATGATAGCAACTTCAAGAAATTATGGAGTTGCAAAAAACTGAAAAAAATAAGAGCATTTGGGTTGACGAGAAAGTAGGGGAGAAAATTCCAAGTCAATCTATAGCTTAGTCCTTAAGTTAAATCCTATTTTAAAGGTCTTTCTATTTTCATTACTTGTTTTTCCATGGCTTTCAACATCTTCATATTTGTTGTTTTTAGGAGACAATTACTAACATAACCCTAGCAACAACAAAACATTTCAAATTTTGATCATCTTCTTTTTATTTTGTGTTTAATTAGATCTCTGGCATCTCGAAGAACTTCGATAGGAAACGAAAAGATTGGACGAACATTCTTTCGGATTCCGATGATTCGTACAGCAGTACTAGTATCGAAAGGCTCAAGAAGAACGATGATAGTTTCACACCATCAACACCACCTCTCTCGGCCGTGAACCGTCGGATTGCTAAGCGAAGAAAGGGGATTCCGCACCGTGCTCCTTTTGGAGGACTAATCATAGAATACTAAGAAAAGAATGGTAATATAAAAGTCTTTATGCTAATAATAACAATCACTAGGAGTTTGGGAGGGTATATGTATGTATATATATGTCTATAATGGTATAAAGCAATGTAAAAGGTAAAAGCTTAACATCATAGTGTTGTGTAGATATGAATGGGTAAAATGTGGGAAAGATGATAGAAAGAAGCATGGAAAGAATACTTGTGCCTGTATATTTTGGGCTCAAATGGGTAAATATGTAATTGTAGAATAGTTTGTTGTGGAAAAAAGACAATAGTACTACTAATAAATATGTGATGCAATGCAAATGTGAATGAAATAAAAGGCATTTACTTTCGATGTACTTGTTACTTGTCTTTTTGTTCATATTAAATCTCATTTTTTAGTTGATTCAAAATGTGATACGAAGTTGCATTTTCCAAAAAAAAGTGTGGGGGCGTTAAAATATGATGCAAGTTAAATGATTCAATATCAAAAGACCTGAGAAATAGAGAGTACATATATTTACTTCGCTTGACTATGGAATAGTCTTTTTTTTTTCTTTGACATGTGAATAGTATCATTTTAATTTTAAATGGTTTGTTTGTTGAAGTTCATTCCTTTCTCTTTCTAACATTTTTGAAGTTGTTGTGCAACTCGCAATAGATTTTTTTATAGAAAATACTTGCAATAGAATTTTAGGATTTCATTTTTTATATGTCGATTTTTTTGCAAATTAGTATTGAATTTTTTTTTTGTTATATAAATATTCAGAAATTATGACATGTAGCGTAGTAATTTTTGTATTGTCCATCACTAATTAGTTTTGTTGCAAAATTGTTGATATTACATTTTTGGTGGGGGGGAATGTAACTATTAAGTTTTAACTATTGATAAATTACATATAAAAATATATACGATCTTACATTATGTGGATTAAAAATCCGTAGGAATATTAATGTGAATCAATGGCAAAAAAAAAAAAAAAATGAATCTAAAGAAATATTTGGAAATGAATGAAAAAATAGTACTTCATGGTTTGAGGTTATTTTCATTATAGCATGAGTTCTGCACGTGCGGTGACTTACTTACATACCACGTGTTGTGCTATAATTGGTTGTAGTGAGAATGGGCTTTTAAAATGGGCATTATTATAATTATGAAGTGGAGCCCATTTATCGTCATCTTTCTTCTTTTTTGCCCATCCGATTTTCCCAAACGGCATATCTTTCCCGATGATGTAATCTTGGCCGTTGAAAATTCTCTCGAACTTGTTAGAAACGTGACACAAAAAAATTAGAACCCATAGTATTTAATTATTTCCTAATTGCGTATTGGTACTTTTATACCACTATAAAGGAACTATTCTGGAACAAGCATGTGTCATGATGTTGCCAAACCCACTCACACCACCACGTACATTGTTTCGTCTAAACCTAAACCTAGATGCGGATCGGATATTTTGAGAAAATACAGTAGAAATAAAGTATTTATAATTTGATTTATTTTTGACGGATATCCAATGTTTTGATTTACTTTGTTTTAAAATTTTTTGGATATCCGGATCTTCGCGAATATCTGGTTTAAAAAAAAATAAAAATTAAAACACAATAATAATTTTTTAATAATTTTAATATAAAATTTAAACTAATTAATAAATAAATATATGAAATGTGTCTAATTTTATTCTATAAATTGTATAAAAAATAAAAAGTAAAAGATTAAAACGGTAAAGAATGTAATATATATTTTTATTTAAAAATTATATTTTAAATAAAATTAGTATCCTTCTATTCTTACTATAAATATATTCGCCAAATATATTTAAAAGCAAAAAAATGTAAATATACTTTATAAATCTATCATATTATATGTATCCGATCGGATTTTTAAAACTAGTATTTTACATTTATAAAAACTGAAGTAATATACAGATCGGATCGGATATTCGAATTTTTAAAACTAGTATTTGTGATTTGCTTTGGCTTAAACAGATACTAAATTTATTATTTGATTTGCTTTGATTCAAAACGGATATCCACATTTTTCGGATCGAATCGAAATGAATATTGAATAGGATCGAATTGAAACGAATATCGAATCGGATCAAATTTAACGGATAATTTGCCCACTAGTTTCGTCCGATTATCCAACAATAATTATATAGAATAATGATTAATATTGTCCAACAATAATTATATAGAATAATGATTAATATTTTAATTGTTTCTTAATTATAATGATAATCGTAAGCTAAGCTGTACGTCGGATGTGACTAATGCATAAAAAAAGAATTCGTTTGTTTCATTTATGAACTGGTGACCAACATTCACCTACCTTTTTTATACACACTCGATTGATTATAAACTAACATAACAAACCAACATATTAATGCTTTAATATATCTAATTAAAGGCTTTTTTTATAGGATAAGTTCGAAGAGCTGTTAAAAAAGTTATGGGTTATATGTAATGAACCAGAAATTGATATGTAGAAATATAAATTTTAATTTTATAATAACTACAAGCTATAATGTTATACTTTAGCTTGATGCTGGGCCCAACTTATGACTCAACAGGCTAAATTGAGGCCCATAATATCACATGAAACGCGTGATACACATTCAGGTCTCTCAATCACGCCACGTGTAACTCAACCGCTATGACGTGGCATTGATGTTCTGTATTAAACTTTGCTTTTGAAGGGAACAAAATGAAATATATCACAAATCGGAAAAGTTGATCGGAGATGTCGTCGGCGCAAATGGATCCACACGACAAGATGAGATCACGTGACTTAAGTAAAGTCGCGAGAGGCCAACAAGCTCCAAGACCAGCTCACACTCCTGGCACCGTGTCACCGCCACCGGAAAATGAGCCAAAGTTTCGAGCTAAGAGAGGAGAAGACGACGGAGACGGTGGTAAAGAGAGAGATTCGAAGGTGGTTGAACAGTTCCCGGTGACGAGTGAAACTCGACATTGTTTCAATCGGTACATGCAATACCATAAGTAAGTTTTTTTTTAATTCCACCACTAAATTAAATGATTAGAGTGTGTGAATTATGATTAGTGATTTAAATATATTAAAACTGAATTATTATTTTTAAAAACTATATACATAGGTGCCTTGAGAAAAAGGGAAGTGATGCGAATGATTGCAACAATTTGAGAGATTATGTACGTTCATTATGCCCTGAAGAATTGGTGAGAAAAATCATTCATGATATAAACAATTAGAATTATAAAACTTTAATTTTTGGTTATGTGTAATTGATATAATGTGTTTTTTCCTAATTAAAAATTCTGAAGGTTGAAAAATGGGAAGAACAGAGAAAGTTGGGGACATTATCATCGTCCATTTAAAGACTACTTACACATATGAGTCTCTGACTGAACCAGAGGTGTTTATGTTCTTTATTATACTTCTTGTCCTTAAATATGTGGACTTTCTAGCAATAATAAAACAAAAATTAGTAAATTGATTAAACTATGTCTAGTCCTTTTGTTACTGGGGAATAAAATGTTATTATGATGCTCTATGGTAGATAAATGCCATTGAAGATTCACCTTATTGTGTGGATGGAGAAAATGAGAAATTGGTATCCACCAAAACCCTGTAAAGTTTAAGAGAATCGCTGTATATCGATGGATGTTGAAATCGAAGCAAAATGTTGTTTGTCACTTGATTTTTACTATACAGCTTTGATCTAGACCTATCATTTGGTATATACCTCAAAGTTTCAAGGTAAAAATTAATAGGCAGAAGAATGATTTATTTACTGTATCAATTGATTCCTCACAACATTCTTATATACACAACACAGCTGCAACTGGATCCTACAAAAATGGGATTCGAGGATATTTGGAAAGATCTAGTCCTATTAATAAGAACCGATTCTTCCTCTCGTTAAAATAGGAAAATAAAATAAAATAGAAAAACGTGTTCAAAAGTATTAAAAAAACTCTAGCCGATAAAGAGTCTCTCGTTTCAGTCAACGCAAAAGTTAGAAGTTATGTGGTCATGGCCATAAGATCTATCAAATGCAATGACCGCTTTATAATATGATTAAACGAAATTTATGAAGTTTTTGGTTTGTTTGTTCATCAACATACATTACAAAAATTTGGATTCGGATGATAATATAACGACGATACTAGGACATATATGGTTAAATCATGTTTAAAACGAGAATAAGGTCTGAAAGAAAACCTAGTTGGTGTTGGATCACATGTCAAAAGCAGGGCCGGTCTGAAAATACATGGACCACAAACAAATATTTTTTTTTTTTGGTGTATGAATTAACAAACTAAAAAAAAATGTTAAGATTATCGAATGTTGCTAGTGTTCAGAGTCGAAACTTGCACTTTCCTCTCACTCATAATGACATTTAACCATTTCCTCTCACTCATAATGACATCTAACCAACTCGGCTAAAGAAAATATTTACCAATACAAGGCCGAAATATTACTTATCTTGTCTTGTATTTCGGCCTGGTCAAGAGATCCCAAACAATCGAGAAAGTTGGAGGTCTAATGAAATGCCAGACATATAAGTTCTAGAAATGCTCATATTTTTTTTCTCTCTAAAATTAGATGAATTTATTTACAGTATAGCGAAATAAATTTCTAATGAAAAACAAAAAAAATTTATTGCCTTTACACGCAGAAATAGAAAATATGTCAATCATGTTAAATTACAAGATTGACTGTCAAGCATGTATCGTTAAGATGTTATGAAATTGTAGGCAATGATCCGAGCTCCATCACATTGACCGACGTTTTCTAATTTCTAAAGAGATCGTTTCAATATTTTGTACTTTTTTTTTACCTTGATATGGTTTTGCTAGAATTAAAAATGTTTCTGAATTGTTTTGTTGTAAGTTGTAACCTCTTTTAATTTTGGTTGAGTTTGTTGACCAAAAAATAAAAAAATTAGTAATATCTTTATCGATTTATGAATTTTCAGGTTTTGGTTACTTAAGCTCCGTTTCGATTAAAGAACGTATTGGGCTTTGGACCCAGGCCCATTAAATATACTCACGTGGCAATTTAATAACCGGAGCCCTAGACTTGCCGAGAAATCGAGCGTAGAAGAGAGAAAATCACTTCTCAAATCAGAGAGAGAGAGAGAGAGAGAAAAAAAAACTCTTTGGATTCCAAAATTTGTTTAACTCAAAACGATTTTTGGTTAGTTAGTTTTCTTCTCTTTCGTGAGTAACGGTTTTAAATTTAGACCGTTAAGTTATTCATATATCTCCGGTGAAGAACATGGCGGCTTCGTCACCGTCTCTGAGTAACAATGGCCTTTCCTCCGCCGTCACTCCTCCCAAAACTCTCCGTGGTCTCAACAAACCCAAGTGTATCCAATGCGGCAACGTCGCTCGATCCAGGCAATCTCTCTCTCTCTCTCGATTCTACGCATTGTTTGTTTGGTTTGTGAATTGGATTTCTTCTTACATCTGGGGTTTCGATTTCTCTGGCTTTAGTTTGAAAATTTCAGCTTGATTCGTTGGTTTTTGAATCTGAATTTCTCGCGTATGCTACGGTTTCGTTGTAATTTAGGGTTTATAAGTTTGAGGAGTTTCGCAATATTTATACACACTGCTCTTAAGTGAGTGATCTGATTAAATGAGTTTCATGAGATAATCTGGAATTGGTTTTACTGATTTTTATTGCTTGGATGTGATTGATGCAGATGCCCATTTCAATCTTGTAAGGGTTGCTGTTCAAGAGCAGAAAACCCGTGCCCGATTCACGGTATGTTTTCACACCGATTCTGCTGTTAAATTTGAGATGAGAAACAGTTTTAGAGTGTTGGTAACTTCGATAAGCACAACTTTAGAGGGGAATATATTTGTCATTGTTTCTTTCGCTTTGTCACTTAAGCGTTAACAACAATGGTTATCACGGAACAATAGAGCCAATAGGGAAACTGGAACAAGAAATGGAGTATTGTAAGACTGATTCTTTGAGAGTGCCTGTGATAGCTGAGAGAAATAGAGATGTTATCATCATCGACTGTTTTGTTCTTGTTGCTGCAGTTCTTAAAGCAGCTGCAACGTCTGCTGAGAAGACGCAGGCGCCAAGTACTCCATCATCAGAGCAGAAAGCATCTGAAGGCACTCCCGGGTACATATATACAAACCGTATCTTTTATTTTATGATTTGATTGTGCTGCTGCGAGCTAGTAAATCTCAGATGGTAAGCCGGTTTGCTTGCTTTGTTAGGACATTGCTTAAGTTTCTTGTTTTATTGGGCGTAGTTAATATTGAGCTGCTGTATATATTCTTGTGGAACTGAAAGATGGTATCTTTGTTTTGACATTGTTCTTTTATTGGAAATTGCTTCAGGACTACAACTAGAGTTTCATCAATCCGGCAACTTTCTAGCAATTTTGCTCAGTTTAATAACCTGAATGCTGCTTCCCGCCAGAGAAAACCTTTGACGATAAAGGTACTAATTAGCACGTAGTTCTTTGACAGTAGTCTTCAATCAATTGGTTTGCTCTTATCAGTCGTTGTGCTGCCTACATTCTTCAGGATGCTCAAGCGTTAAATGAGTGGCGGTTTACAAAGTTAAAAGAGTACAGAGACAGAAACATCGAGGTGGAAAATGAAGCTTTTGATCGGTATATGAGTAATGTGAATTTACTCGAAGAAGCCTTTTCATTGACATCTGTTTCTGAAGAGGACACCGGAGCAGCAGCTTCTGAGCAAAACAAAGAGGAAAAAATTGTTTCAGAGCTGAAACTGAGGATCAGATCGAACTCTGAAAGAACAGAAAGCTTCAAGAAGCGGATCAGGGAGACTGTCCAAGCCGGTTTGGTGAAGCTTAAGAAACCAGTTTTTGGTGGTAATTCAAAGGATCCAGTTGAAATTGAAAGACGGATCAAAAGGGGTAAATGGAAAGAGAAAGCATCAGCTTTGAGCGAAATAATCGATAAACTGAACAAATCAAGAACCGAAGAGGATCTCAAATCTTGCTTAGAGATGAAATCGAAGCTCTATGTTCAAGGTTCTTCCAGTGCAGCAGCTGAGAAGAATAAGAATTTGCCGGGTTTTGTCCGAAAAGTTGAGATCAGTGAAGACGCACTTAAAAAAATCGGCGAGGATCTGCAATCTTTTGACAAAGTGGAAACTTTATGAAGTCAAGAACCAGACATTAAGAACATCCTGTCGATGAGTCAAATGTTCGGGTTGCGAGAAAAACCCGATCTTTTGTGATCATAGGTATTGTACTATAGATCAAAGATCCCTCAAAGCTGGTCCTGAAGACAAGAGTCAAGATTTTATTGTAAAGTAGAGTTGAGCACAAATTAGATATTAGAACTCAGCATTGAGAAACCTTGTTGATTGTAATCTCGTTGGATTTTCATTGATCTTATCACTGTATGTTGCTTTGTTAGATTCAAAATTTACTCAATTCCCAAATCATTTGATTATGTTGAAAACTCATAATTCAAGATTGTTTTAGCAGTTTTCTCGATTAGTGTTTGAGAAAGATCAATGATTACAACTCAATTAACAAATTTGTTCATATTTTAGTTAAATAAATCACTGTTAGTTAAACAAATCACATATGATCTAAAATTAAACAAAACCAAAAATCACTGTCGTTAACAAATAGTAGTTGGTTCGGTTTGGATAACCGGTCTAGCTGAACCGGTCATTTATGGAAAAAATCCATTCATTATAGTTCATTGTCTACACGTATATTTGTATGAGCTCTGTTAAACAAGTTTTAATTTGTTTTAAAAGAAATTAGGCTTTATATTATCTAATAGACATATAATTCATTATCTAACATATAATTAAAAAAAAAAGTAACTAATATTTAAAAATTTTGTAAAATTAGGACATATTGAAATTGATTATGTCCTAATACACCTTTCTCATATTTTGCCATTTTTTCCATTATTACCCTTAAACAAATATATTTAATAACAAATAAATGGATTTTAAATTTAAAAAAAAAGAAAAAAAAAACGTAAAGATAATCATTTCTATATATTAAAATGTTGTTTTAGTTAAAAAAATGTTGAAATTTGTTTTTTTGTTTTCTTCTACGTCTTGCAGAATTTACGTTCTACGATTAAGTTGTTTCTACGGATTGATAGATTATTCGTTATGCCGATTTCAACTATATATACCAAGTGTAGAATTTGTGTTCTACATTTCCGCAGAATATTTCTTCTACCATTTGTACAAAAATCTACCAAATCCAGAATACGCATTCTACCATTTTCTATATCTTCTACCATGTCAAGAATATAAATATGTTTTCAGATTACGGTTTCTAGTCTTCTTCTTCGTTTCCTCTCCTCTTTCTTCGTTTCTTCATATTTTCTAGTCTTATTTCTTCGTTTTTTGAATTTTTTTGCATATAGTTTCTTTATTTTGATTGGTATGTTGTATATCTATGTGATATGTGGTGAATGGATATCATACGAGTAAAGGGAAGGATCACTTGGTTTGGTTTTAATGAAATAAACCAAAATTACAAAAAAAGAATTTATTTTGCTTTTGTCCGATCAGGCGCATTGGCATCCTGATCGGGCTAATGTCCCTGTTAATTTCATGTTTCATCGTGCATGCCAACCAACCAGCTATTTCGATCACCTTGCTGTATAGATCGGGCTAACTTAAATTTTTTTGTTTTCATAATAATTCTTGCAAACTTTAATTTACGTAAGAGACCATAAGCTCAACCTAGTTCCACTGAAAGGATGAAAGGATGGATTTATTTGTTCACGGTGAAAGCATATTGTTAAGGACGAATAGAATTTCAATATTACAAGAACAATAAAGAATAATTAAATCTAGTAGTTTCAAACTTATTGTGTATTCATGTTTTTCCTTTTTGTTTTTATTTTTATTTTTTTTAAATCAATAAAATTGTTTGTTAATATAAATCAAGGTTAAAAATGGAATGTTTTGAAACTAAATCCTAATGGGACATATTTATCGAGATATAGGTGTATTGAGACATAATCAACTTCAATGTGTCTTAATTTAGCAAATTTCTCTTAACATTATTATGACTTGATTTTTCTTTTTTATCTCTAACGAAAAACAAATAAAAGCAGAACCTTAATTCATTGTTTTTTTTCAAGCGCTTCTTTCTCCTCTTTTTCTTCCATCGTCTCTTTTTCTTCTCATCTTCCATCGCTTCTTCGTCGTCTTCTTGTTCCATCGTTTCTTCTTCTTCTTCTTCTTCTTCTTACACAAACAACATAATCAATCTCGTTTTTCTTAATCTATTATCACGCTCCACAAAATCAACTCTCAATCACTTTGTTTTATTTCGTTGTTATGGATAGAAAATCTCCGATCATGGATTAAGATGTGTTTATTCTCCTCCATTGAACTCCCCACTGTCGTCCCATCTCCTTGCAAAATTGAGCCGCCGGAGATCGATATAATTAACTATGTTATATAGTTAACTATGTTAAAAAATCAGTATAATATAATAGGTAACTATGTCTGGTAAGATAATAGTTAACTATGCATGTTATTTCTTTTTATTACGCAAACTATAATACGATAAAAACATAATGAGTACCGAACTTTCTGTTTTGCGCCAAAACAAGTACCAACTTCTTAATGAGTCATAAAAACATAAGCCTATGTTGACTCGACCAAATTAAGTATAAATTAGTCAACTATATATCGAAACCCGGTCCGAAGACATGGAGAGACGACCCTCCAAAGTCGTAACCTTAAAACGATATCGTTTTTTAAACGGCTGTTAAATTTGACTGAATCAACATAACTTTATGTATTTTATGACTCAATAAAAAGTTTGTATTTGTTTTGGCACAAACCACCGGTAAGTTTGGTATTAAAATAACTGTTTTCCCTTTACAGTTCCTTTGTTTTTAAACGCTTTTTTATGAAGATCGGAAGATATACAAAAACTTCTGTATTTTATTGGCAGTTCGAAGCAATTGCAGGAGCTTATTTCACAATTACGCATTAGCAAAATTGATTACAAAAAAAAAAAAATTTCTTTTTTCATTACTTCGGCTTTACACAGACATGGCAATGTTTCTTTTTTTTTTCATACAAATTCATTAGCTAAGCTAAAAACACAGCATTTTTAATGCCTAAAGAGGGGATACAGATTTTATCTCATAAGTTTCTCCTAGTCATTGGGATCTATACCTTTCTCTGCTTCACTTAACTGATCTTTATAATCATCCAACAAGTAATCACAAATCTCCAGCAACTGATCTGCTAAAGGTGGTATTCCTGGATTACGCCCGTCGTTGTAAAGATGAGCATTGAACTTGATCTGCCAGACGTCGTGTCTAAACTGATCGCTGTGTCTGTACTCTATCTTCCGTACCTTATCCCGTATTTTCGATAGATCCATCGGGGTTTTCACAATGTCGAGATAGTCAGGAGCCTCCTTCTTGGAAACCGGTTTCAAGAAGAGGCGTGACACTTCTTCTTTAAATCGTAGCGTGTCCACTATACGTTCCAAGATGTTTGCTAAGCCAACCTGTTGGTAAATGTGAACAGAGGAGAAAAAACAAAGATAAGTTTCACAGACCATACTGGATCGTGTATCAACCCATTTTTCGGATTAAAATTCCAATATGTATGTGTGATATCCAATTTCAGCATGCTAAGTAAAATAGAATTTTACCTCTCCTTTTTTGCGGCGTTTTGGTTGAGGCGCATACTCTGCACCATTTCTTTCAAAGTCAGAAACATACCGGGTTCTGACATTCTGGCCTCTTTCTGACAATCTTCTATCGTTTCTACGAGGAGGATAATCTTCTAGATATCCTTCTATTATTTCAGGTTGCAGCTTCTTTTTCTTCTTTTTCTTATTGGCTTTTTGTCTTTCCTCTTCCTCTCTCTCACTCCGTAAAACCTCTTCGTATCTTCTGATCTCCGCTATCTCGTTGGGTTCTTCTGATACAGTCATATCATCATAATCTCTCCTCCCCATTACTTCCCTGTGCCTTTCCGTGCTTATCTCATCTTCGTCCCACCATACACTATCCTCTGTTTGTCTCCGCTCTACAGAGTTCTCTGACAATCTGAAGCTTTGCTGCCTCTGAAAACCCGCCAGTTCTGCCATTCTTTTTGTTTTCCTTGACTCAAACCGTGGACTCTCTTCAAGGCTACTCATGTCATGATCAGTTATCTCTTTTGAGCGTTTTATAACAAGTTTCTTCTGAGGCTGTTCCCTTTCTGTAGGCGGCCGTATCACAAGATGAGGCCTACGAGATTCAGCTTGATCTTTATCCATGCTTAACGATGGCTGCAGAATAGAAATAGTGTGTCTGCTTGTAGCACCTTGATTTCTCTCTGTATCATACATGGGTTGTCCAGAAACAGACGGCTTGTGAGATGCGCTCTCCCCTCTCTCTCTGCTAAATGTAGGCATCATCAGTGAATGCGAAGGCCTGTCAGATTCAACCTTTGACTCTTTAGATTTTGCCTTACTTGAAATCTTGAGTTTTTTAATCTTAGATGTGGACTTAGTCCCAGTGTCTAGTTCAGATACAGCTGCTTGTTCAGAACTTCCTGCAGCTTCTGAACCAGGTTTATCTGACATCCCCCCAGTCGGGATACCATATCTAAACCTCAGAGGGAGACCCCCCGTTTTGGAAGTTGAATTATCTCCCTTCGAAGCTTCATCTACAGAAACTTTCATTGCACTTTTAGGCGCAGCCTTGCTGTTCTTGATAGGTTTCAGCTTGACCTGGCCTGATAGTTCTGAAGAACTCGGTTTTGCCGCAGACTTCTCTATATCTATACCTTCGGCTGTGATTCTGTATTTTCTCGGTATTTTGGGCAGTGTTTATTGGTTCTCATGTGTCCATGCTGACCACGAAGATAAATAGTCAAACGCTTTTCTCTAAGAACAGTTTTAGATTTGTAATATAGTCTAAAAAGCAATTATACCTGACGACAGGCTCCACAGACAAAGTTCTCTCTTGCCGATTTCTTTTCCTTGAATACCTGGTTTGGAAAGAGAGAACAGACATCATCTCAAAATGACCATACAGGTACTGGGATAAATACCGTACGTTTATACAAGTTGACCTCATTGGATAGTACCTTTAGGTTTTCGTTAAGTATTTTGACCTTCCTCAACTGGCCCAAAGAAGTGTCGCTCTCTTTTACATGTTTAGCTTTGGGGGTCTTAATAATAGGGCTATCAACCTGCCAATGGAGGGGAAAATAAGATAAAACTTTGTTAACATATACAAGAGCTCATGATTTGACACAGTAATTAAAAAAGGCAAGAGCAAAGGGGTACTAACATTTATGGAGTCTTTGATGGTGCTCTCATTTACTAAGAAAGATGCATCCGGTTGGGTGGCATTAGGTTTCTTGTCAATGACAGTGGCCTTTCTTACAGGTTCAACAATCTGAAGCCCTACATTTGGCCGAGGAGGAGGAAA